>CAKNEU010000057.1:187173-200774 GCA_930272665.1 Mariannaea elegans
CCCCCCCCCCCCCCCCCCCCCCCCCCCCCCCCCCCCCCCCCCCCCCCCCCCCCCCCAACAGCTAAAAATGAGGGGGGTGGACGGCGTGATGAGATGTGACAAGGCGCTCTGCAAAGGGAAGAGGCGGAGCCAGGGCGGGCAACTAATCAACAGTTCTAGTGTGTTTTCGTGATAGGGATAAAAAGAAGTGCATGAAGCTAACTGAAGCCAAGCGGTTCCCCTTCTCTGATCAAGGTATGGAGAACGAGCGAGATGCCGAATAGAGTAGAGGGACGGCGGAGGGAGCTAACGGAGAGGCACAAGTACGGCACATACACAAACCAACATGGAAATAACGAGATATGGAGTGGAGAGGGTTGACTCGACAAGGGCATGGCAGAAGCAGCAGGGATGAAGGATTAATGGGAAAAGTGGGAAAAGTGAGTAAATCAAGGAATTCAGAACAAAGAAGGAGAAGAGAGAAAATAGAAAGACAAGACAAAAAAGAAAACTTGTCCAGAAAATTGCTCAAAGATAAAGAGGGAAAAAAAAGAAAGAAAAAGAACCGAGAGAAATCCTTCATCATTTAGACCAAGGCCATCAACCACTGAAGATGCTCAACCGGGATGGTACTTCCAGAATTCGAAGCGCCCCGTCCGTCGATACGTTTGGCTTCAAAAAAAAAAAAAAAGAAAGAAAAGAAAAAGAAAAGAAAGAAACATAGTAGAAGTGGAGAAAATTAACGCTCGTGTACAATGGCTCTCTCTCTATCTCTCTCTCTTTCTGTCTCTTTCTGTCTCTCTTCTGTCTCTCTCTTCTAGCTCTCTCGCTTCTGATGATTTGGAATGGAGGGAAACATGACGGATCTGTTATGTGTTAGCTTCGCCGGGGTTGACTAAGTAAGCGAGCGAGTGAGTGAGGGGATGTTGCGGTGCCTGAGACGAGGAAGTGTGAAAAGCTGAGGTCAAGATGCAAGAAATGGCACCAAGAACCGCACGATAGTACGGACAAACGAACGAATGGGGTTGAAGATCACAGTGATGGGATGTGATTGTTGGAACTGACAAGGCCCCAGAAATGAAAGGGTTGTGGTGAGGCTGCAGTGAGACGCCAGGGAATTCCAGAAGACATCACGTTTTCCTTCTCAGCCTGTTCTCAGTTTGTATCCCGGGCCTTTGGGTATCTGTTGCAGCAGTCATGTTGTTGCCCAACCGCCTTGCGATGCTGCAATGCTGCCATGGGGTGATGAAACTAATGATGAGTACATGCTTTTCGCAGCAGCTGGGGTTGAAGAAGCTGTGACAGGGAGTACGGAGCTACACTAGTGATGAAGGTGAAAGCCAGGGGGGGCGTGTCTGAATAATGACAGATTGTGGAGATTTCGTGGCGGCCAGGAACCGAAGAGACAACAAGGCATAATCTGCATTTGAAGAATTAAAAAGGAAAAAAGAAGCAAAGAAAAAAGAAAAGAAAAAAAAGCCTCTCCCTTGATACTGGCCCAATAGGGATTCCCGATCGATCATGATGCCCGCGGCGCAGGTGGCACAGTAGGTAGGTACTACTACTCCGCAGGGCAGCAGCTATGAGATCACACAGAACCAGCAAACGGCTACCGGTACTTGACAGTTCTTGAGGAAACTTGACGAACCAACAGCATAATGCACGGAATACAAAAGGATACGAGGGGATTAATACGAGTGGAAAATAAAATTAAAAATTAAAAAAAAAGAGAGAGAAGGGGGATGGATTGTCTCCGACCGAGGTGGCCAACCAATGGCCAATGCAGCCGAGGCACACAAAGGACACCAGCAATGCATACAGATAGATGCTGAAGACTTATTAATGACCTGCAAAAGCTTAATGCCTGCAGTTTCGGTAACGAATAGAGGACCAGCGTGCTCATTGGGCATGATCCGATTGTCTCCAATCCGCAATGTGTGTCGGCAGCTGTGCAGCAGGCTACTGCGTGGTTTTACAGTACCCGGAATTGTTGGCAACTGTGTGGTTCTATAATAAATTGATAACGCTAAAAAAAATAAAAAAAACCATAGCTTCCTTACACACAATATCCAGTGCCTTCGTGCGGTAACTTAGTTATGTCCGTTCTGATAATAGAAGGGTGGGGGTAGTCGAGTGGAAGAGAGGCACAACTAGAAATAAAAAGCAAATCAACACCAGGGACCTAGCCAATCAGAAGTGGTATACATGGATGCGTCGAGTTAATCCCCAGGGCATTACGAAAGCGCGCTGGCCGTACATACTTCATGCTTCCGTCAGTTACGTAGTAGTCGTCTTCGAAACGAAACACGACGGAGAAAAAAAAACTGATATTATGCACGCACCTTTACGGCACAGTGAAATTCTCCACGACTCCATTTTGAGATGCCCCGATGTGGGAGGTCGTACGACACGGGCAGATTGTCTCAGCTATGGTACTGTATGCGTGTACATACATAATGTAGTGTAGCTAGATGACCGGCCTGCCGGGACCTTTTATTCTGCACCAAACCCAATAGTGGATGCACTGTTGTGAGTATTGCTAAATATGTACGTATGCATGCATGCATGTATGCATGTCTGTATTACGGTATTATTATTATCATTATTATTACTATTACTATTATGACTGCAAGTGCCGTGACTCCATGGGGGCTGTAAATACACGCACAGTATTGACAGATATTATGGAGATTGACACACCTCGTTATGCCATGGGGTCAAACCAGACCATCGACCTGCTCCCCTATATAACCGATACATATATATAACATGGCGCTATTAAGACGCTCCAGCGCGAATCGAGCTCGGACTGCGGCATCGATGATTTACAGCGGATGATTTATTTAACGTGATGTGATGTGATGTGATGTGATGTGACGAGATGAAAATGGGGCCGGACGCTTTGTCATCCATCCTTCTGAAGGGGGGAAGGGGGAAGGGGGGGGGAGGGAGGGCCATTTGGTGGCTCCAGCGTCCCGTCCAAAGGTGAAGCGATATGGACCAAGTTTTGACACGACCGACTCGCAGACCGCATGTGTTAGTTAATCTATAATAATAAATAATAAGAATCGACCACGATTCCTTGATGAAAATTCAGGGTTTTGTTTTTATTTTTATACAATTATCATCGTTTGATTCCCCCTTTGTTAATTGCGGCTTTCGTTTCAGTTTTGCTCCTTTGCAACTCCATCCATCCATCCATCCCATCCATCCATCCCTCATCATCCTATTCCGCTAATATCACATTTACCACTAACTGTTCCGTACTACTACTACTACTCTGTATCCCCGTATACTATACGGCCTAGCACGATCCACATTCCTCTCTCTCTCACTCAGTCAGTCCTCCTCGCTCGCGGTGCTGCTCCCTCTCCTCCTCCTCCTCCCTTGTTTCGTCAGTCGGTTGCTCAAGAGAAAAAGAAACCAGCAAGAACCAACGAAAGCCCACGGCCGTCTCATGTTCGAGCTACGCAAAATGTCTCGGGTCTCCCCGCCCTCGCACATGATAAGCCCGCACCGCACCATGGGCATCCATCCCCCTCACAACCCAGTGTCGACCAATTCGATCCCTCAATCCGTCCATCAAGAAATTTAGCTCGGCATGCCATTTCACCAATAAAGTCACAACTTACACCCATTTCCACATTGCCTAGACGCCTCGTCCGCGCTTCCGACGGCGCCGGCCTCCGCTCACGCCGCTCACGTTCTCCGCATCTGTCTCCCTTCACCGGTGCCGCGCCACCGGCCTTTGGCTTGCCATTGGCTTTGCTAATTCTCACTAAGTTTATCGCTTCCTTGCCTTTTCTATTTCGCCGGCCCGGAGAGATTGTACGTATGAACTCCGAGTCCGGATGACTTGTTGCCATTCTGAGCTGAGGGTGGTTGAAAATGCCTCGTTTTGGTCTCGTCAACGAAAAAGTTCCTCCGAAATGTACTTACTGCAAGATTAACTTTCTCTCTCGCTTTCTCCCTCTCTCTCTCTCTCTCTCTCTCCCTCTGAGGTGTCCAGCCCTTCACCGGCCGGCAGCTCTCCTCGGCATAGGCGCCAAGGATGGAGTCATGAATGGGGTCTCCTCGCATGGTTCCCTCTTTTTTTTTTAGTGCTGGGGTTCCTGGGGTTTCGACCATGTCATGGTTGACCGACACATTAGAGCATCTCCATTTGTGAAAGAATCCCTGTTGTCTAGCTTTTAGGTAACACAAGAAGCCGTTGAACCCATGCGACACGTAGCTTAGGTTACAACACATTGACATGGGAGCATTAGAGGCAAAATTTAATGCTCTTCAAAGCTGAATTACATGCCCAAAAAAAAAAAACTGTTGTAAAAAAAAAAATCATTTTCACATGAAGAGACGTGGTTTGTTTCTGTACACGTGCCATGCACCTCTTCCTTTAGCCTGCAGACATCCGTGCTTACAATCCACGTTTTTGACCGCGGTTGAGTCGGTAACAGCTCGTTCTCGAACTATTGCCAATTCTTCAAGACCAGAGGTTTGTCATCATAGCCAGTAACATCAACCCCTCACCCTCCAAGTGACATTACCCTTGTCGAAAGTCACGTCCTTTGAGCACCCCCTCCACCCCCAAGAGCTACCTAAGAGCTACCCTGCCAAGGTCAGGTCTTCTGCAATTGAGCTCTCCTCTTGTCAGGTTGGCTTACCGAGAGCTTGGCTCAAGGGGAAACCTGCTTGGTTCATGACGATTTCATGTAGCCGTCTAGCCCTAGTCGCACGGTCCTTTAACTCCACGGCGAAACCCAGCTCGTTTCCCCATGCTATCACACCCTCCGACAATCTTACGCTCATTGGGATCGTTGCAATCACACACACGCTACTATTATTACACTATATTCTTGTCTCTAAATTTCTACATACCAGTCACGTTTCATAGCATTTAGTGAGCCCTAGCTCTCGTTTATTTACTCAACCTAGAGAGTGGGAAATTGGTACGAGACGTGACAAGGGGGGGGGAGTCTCTTTGGAGAAAAAAAGGAAAAAAGCCACCATCATCAGGGCTCAAGTGACGTGGAGGCTCACAGCCCTATCGCCTTTTGGCTATCCTGACCCCATGCCCAGCTTCTAAACAGTGCCCAGGGCCGTTGTGAACCCTGGCCCCTGTGGGCTAAAGCGAGCAGCAGTAGCAAGAAAACCTAGCTCAGCTTGCCCATCTGAGGAGGGAGATAATCCGGGGACTTTGAGGGTCGACATCAGAATGACCGGGATACGCCAGTGACGTTGCTGTAGGTTACCAATGCCACCCTCCACCAACAGGAAGTGATTGCTGTGACTGAATCGTCTTCTTTTCTCTCTTGTCTCCTTCGCCTTCCTTCGCTCTCACATCCGCCTTTCCGACCCTCGGGAAAACCAGGACGACTGAGCCGCTTCGGTGGGAACCAAGCCCGGCCTAATCGTATCTCGATTGCCGCTTTCGGGTCAGGGCCGACCGTTGCGGAGGCCCCGGGAGAGGAGAGGGCGCGATGGGGTCTGTGGTGATTCACTCAAGGCCGTTTTGACCGGCCCTTTGGGTCTCACTGGAATGCAAAGACTGGGGACTGTCCGTGTAAGCCTACTACACCGTACTTTGGGCCCTATCAAGGTTTGATATCCACCTCACCTGCAGACATACCTACTGTATCTCCATCGCCTCGGCCTCGGGACAGCGTCTCTTCGGGACGACTGCTTCGGGCTCTCATGACATGACGGGGCCCTAGGTAACTTAGCCCACGCCAACCCACGGCCCAAGAACGTTGATCCTCGTTTCGTTAACCCTCCTACCCCTCACCTTACCCCTGCTCGATCGGGTCATGGCGTTTATAGAGCCAACGATGGCCAACGCTTATGACTCCACGTCTTAGAGGTTCGTGAGGATCCGGCTCGACGCCACTGCAGATGGGAAGTACGACGGGCCGCTCCATGGGTCGGGGTCCAAACGAACAGAGAAAAAAGGGCGCGAGTGAAGAAGAGGCTCCGCAGCCCGATCCCATACTCATAGCATCGGCGCGAAAATGTGCAAGTAGACTAGCCCGTAGTAGTAGGGGTCGACGGGAGGGGATGCAGCAAAGGAAGCACGGAAGCAGAGGCAGACGCAAGAAAGGCGAGTAACAAAAGAAAAGAAAAGAAAAAAAAGAAAAGAAAAGAGAAAAGCAGATAATAGAATCAGCATGAGTTACATATTTTCAAGTAGGTATCGCAATGGGCTGGCTGAGAGTGTGGATCCTCCTCGCCTCTGAAGCACATCCACCCCAGACCCTGTGACGAACAACATAGACCCCCATTCGAGCGGAGAGTGTGTGTGAGGAAGTGAGAACTGAGATGTGTTTGGTCCATCACACGCCCCCAAACCCAAAGAGGCAACTCTGCTGGGTCTGAATTGGGAGTTGACTGCCCTCCTCCGACGTGAGGGGGGTGTGCTCTTCAGCCTATAACGACCACGCAATAGGCACCCTTTGCCACGGCCGCTTCTGCACCTTGACACGAACAGTGGGGTACGTCTGCATGCCAGAGCCCTGGCCAATAGATCGACGTTTTAATCCATAGGAAAGGCCTTATCCCGGATTGTGGGTGTGGGTGGGTGTTCCCTGGGTGTGATGTGGTTGATGAGGCTGTGTGACATTGGGCTGGCATACAACGCTGCCATAGGGCACTCTATGTTTCTGTAGCTCGCCCCGGTGTCGTAGAATCCCTCTGTGCCTGACCTTGCATGTGTCCCCCTTGCCCTGTGCGTGTCATATTTTTACCTTACCCAACCATCCCCTGTCTTACCCGGCCTTGTACTCCATCGAGGAGGCCGATCCCTCAACGGCATCCGTAGGGTGTGTGGAGGAGGCACACTGCTGAAATACTCGGAATACGCGACGCCAACTGGCCCAGGCGGAACCTGTTCGAAGTCCAATCCCGAGGGCGTGGGACTTTGAGTCTTTGGGTGTGAGACATGTAAGTCTCTGATCAGTGATGAGCAATGCATAGAAAACGTGGGCCCTGGTCTCATGTTTTTTTTCCCAGCTCTACACACCCCCTCCTTCAAACTCATACTCGCCTCATCCTGTGCGTGCCGCCCCGGGCAACGTTCCGGCGTGGGTAAAAAGATGAGTCGAGGCCCGTGAAGAAGGAGGGGAGGGGAAGTGCCCAGAAGCGCAAGACTGGTCTTGATTCGAAAAAGTGACCGGCGGCGAGAAGAAACGACACTACTATGTTTATACCGGGGCTGTAAGTGGTGGAACTGCAGGATCTATCGAAACCGGGGCGTATCATGGTGTATATGACCATGTATCTAGAGCCGAGTACGAGTGAGAGGAGGAGAAGAGGATTCTGGTAGACGAGTTGAGGACCAGGTCAGGGGAAGGGAGGCCGAGCGGTTATAAAAAGATGATCCCCATGCTCCTTCTTCCCACGATGATGCTTGGTAACTTGCAGATCACTCGTCTTGTCCGTCAGTTGCCTGTGGGTGACACCATCTTTGATCCAATTGTGTGACTATCACTTCCTTTTTCTGCTTCATATCTTCAAAGACCTACTTCAGACCCCCCCACAAGTACACCAAACCTCACAGGAGTCAAGCTTTACCGTCATGGCTGTCGTCCATTCGGTATGGGCCTCCCTGGCCTCAAAGGCTCCGGCCGTTGACTTCACCATCATCTCTTTAATCTTGGAAGGGATCCTTCTTGTACTCTTCATTTATGTCATTGTTCCACTACTCCGCTCCCTCATCCGTTCTGCCCAATCTTCGACCTCCCAGGACTTCTATTCAGATTTGGACTCCAAGATCCCGCTTCACACTGGCCTTCTCTCTGTCTCCCAACTTCCCAAAATCTCCACCTTCATTCCCTGGATCGGTCACCTTCTCGGTCTTCAGAATGACAGTGCTCGCTACGTCAATAGCCTCATTGCCTCTACGGCAGCGCCCATCTTCACCATCAACATCCCCTTCAAGCGGATTATTGTGGCCAACCCGTCTATGGACCGGAGCCTCTCCCGCCATACCTCGGAGACGGGGCTCGCACAGATTCTTGCATATGTCGGACCCCGGGTGTTCAGCCTAGGTCCAAAGACTATTCAAGTTATCCTTGATTGCGATCCCCGCCCCCTTCACAAGGTCAAATTTGGCGACGTTGATAACCTCAAGGCCCTCTCGGGGCGTTCTGGTGTCTTTGTCTGGGATGAGATGAACAAAATGCCTGCTCATAGCGAAATTGACCTTGCCCATTGGATGTTCGGCCTGACTGTTTCTGCTACGGCAAGCGCTGTCTGGGGTGTTGAGAACCCCTGGAGAATGGATCGCGAATTTGCTGAAGAGTTCATGTAAGTGATTTGTGTGATAGCCCCGTCTCCTATCCTGGCGATTGGCAGCAAAAGTTTTACCCCTGAGTTACGTTTGGTCCTAACTGTGCAAATAGGAACTTGAGCGAGACTTTTGATTCTCTCTCTCGACCATTCGCATGGCTCACTGCTCGCTCAGCTTACAAATCTCGCAAGTTCCTCAGCACTCGTCTGCGCGAGTTCCATCACCAACACCGTGAGAGCCGTATCCAAACCGTGGCCCACGGAATCAACGTCGTCGCTCACTCGGACCCTAACTGGGAGTCCAACCCTGATTATTTCAATATTGAGATGGTCTCCGCCCTCGGTCTTCTCGCCACTCCTAGCACTCTTTCTGTCTGGCTTCTGCGACATCTCCTCGCGGCACCTGATATGCTTCGCATCGTTGTCGACGAGGTCCAGCAACTCAAAAACACCGTTTGCGAGACCTTTGGCACCCCTAGATTGGACATCACCGATGTCCGCACTCTCTGCCCCTGGCTTGTGGCCTCCTGGTACGAGAATCTTCGACTCCATATGACTGGTGTACCTCGTCTTGCCCGCAATGACTTCAATCTCAACCTCCACGGCTCCGATCCCCTCTCAGTGTCTCAAGGCGATATCTTCCTGCTCCCTATGTCCGCGTCCAACCTGGACCCCATGACCTGGGGCCCAGACGCCGCATCGTTCATCCCCGGTCGATTCATCAACGGCGATGGCACACTGAACAACAGCCTGATCCGCAAGGTGCGCGCATTCGGCGTCGCAGGCAATTTGTGCCCAGGTCGAGTCTTCGGCTTCGAGGTAGCCATGATGGTCGTCGCCGGCATGCTGCGAGATTTCGAGATTAAAAGCCTCGATGATCGCGGTTTTTGGGTCCCTGGTGTCCGCAGAGGCTTTAACGTTGGCTTTGAGCGATATGCCGATGACATCAAAGTAGCCTTGGTGAGACGATAGAGTGCCACGGGCACATCTTTCTCTCTTTCGAGCTTATTAACACTCATTATGTGTTTTCTTTGTTTATATTATCAGCGATGTGTCTATTCGCTGTATATCCCGCTACTCTTCTTTTCATGATTCCCCCTCGCTTGCTTGGATTTGTATTTGACCTAAGTGTCACTATGGGCTTTCTTATGTTCAAGAATCGACGACAGATAGCGTTCACCGACCACAGAGTCTTGGTGGAATAAAATTAGACAGAATTGTTACCCAATAGTTTTAGCGATTGCATTCTTCATTTTAAATAATTGATTCTAGTCTGACCTACAATGCCCGGACATCAGATGTTGATGTAAACTTATTCGCCCTCATGTGACCAGTCACGAACAAAGACGGAGTATCATATAGAGCGAATTGTAAATAGGGACATGAGAACAATTTTTCTTAACATTTGTTTCCCAATGATAATGCAACTCCATGTTGCTAATAGCCCAAGGTGCTAGAACCAAGAGGAATACTAGATACAGTTCCAGTAGGCGTAGGTCGGGGAGATCAGCACTCGTACAGCAATATCACTATTATAAAGACCTATACTACAACGTTAATGGAGATCGAGGGTCTTAGAGTGGTGATGCTGAGGTTCTGACAGAGACGCACACTACGGCCTGTCCTTTATAGCTCCCCAGCTAAAAATCGTGCATTAATTAATAAGGGGTTTTCATTCAAATAAAAACAAAAATACTAAGTAAATACATAAGTACGAGCAAGAATTTCTGGATCTTGATCTTAATGAAAGCTATGCCCATACAATATCGATCTTGAGCAACTGTTGGTGGGGGCACATGCTGACAACCTAGATGCACGGACAAGCCCAGCACCACAACGCAAGTATAGAAAGAATCACAATTATATTAGGGTTAATAGACTTGGGCTGCTTTTCTCTGTATTCTCATAACGCTTATCTCATCTTCCTGCCTACCATGCAGACCCCATTTTGTTCTTTTAATAGGCTTATGCCCTCGCGAACTCAAATTCTAATAACCGTCCGTTGCCCGTACGTGAAACCAGCTGAACTTGGATCCGAAAGTTGAATATTAACATTTAATCTTCTGGGAGTAACATAATTTGATGCTGCTCACTTCTATAAGCAGTTCCTTTAGTCGCGAGAATATATTGGACGAGCAGGGTTTGTTTGGGTGTATCGCGGCCATCCCCGAGCCAGTGAGAATATGTACCGGGAGTGAAGAGAACCGAGATGGCTCTTAACTCTGGTTGTATTCACAGCAAACTAGAAGCTTTGAATCACGATTTAACGGTGGGGCCGCGTAATGAAGCCCACTGTTTGTTCCTGGCCAGTTTGTTGTATCCACGTTTGACAGCCATATCGTCCGAGTGTGTAGAGTTAAGTCAAGACAGTTATGTCCCCAGCGCAAGGAGCATAATTTCTTTCTCTAGAAGATACAGGATATAAAAGAGGACGAAATTCGGATAAGATCCACTCATGCCTTTTGGGTTGGCTCAGGTTTACCTGTGACTTCGGCCCAAGTTGGTGAAGGTGAAGGTGAGTGACAGAGTAAAAGGTTTGAGGCATGATAAAATTAATCCTGGTATCGAGTAGAAGCTGGCTGCAGTTCACAGCAAGAAGTAGCTGGCGGTAGGTATCCGTCACCATTCACAATCCAGTACAACAACTAGAACTGCCCCCCTCCGGTTCCATCGAGTCCGACCAGACCAATACAGGGACCAAAAATATAATCAGAGTAGCTACTGTATTCATTTTTAACTAAAGAGTATGCAAATGCTATTCTATGCTACCGCAACACCCCCCAAGCCTACAGAAGCACGAAGAAGTCACGGGCACATCTGCACCAGCCAGTGCGACTTTCAGTTGCTTCTCGATTATCTTCGCCTCTGCAGTACGTTCGAGACGTACGAGGCATTCGTGGTATCCGTGCAGGGCCCAAACGTTATTTGGATTCTCGTGTGTCCGCACAATTGATTCTCCAAAGCCCAGGTCTTGGGCATACACGGTTGCAGCCTCTTGGACATGGCCTTGCTCAAGTAATAAAGCGGCGTATGGATGGCGAGCTGGGAGCATCCAACCCCAAGGTTCGGCATATATGAGCGAATCGTCGCGTTCAATAGCTAGTCGCAGATGGGCAAAGGCAGTATCGTAATTTTCTCTCCTGTATTCAATCTCTCCATCAAGCATCGCCGTAGCCACTTTGAGCACGTCGGTCATTCGATTAGGAAAATTCAATCGCGACCGAGGTACACGTTTTACAGCTTCTTTGAATAAATCCCGTTGTTTATCTGCCTCGCCAACGTCCCTGGTAGCAGCCCAAGCAACCCCACGACCATAGTACACCATGGTAGTTGAGACACAGTAGAGATCTTTATCCTCAGGAATTGGTAATCTTTTGAGATCTTCCCACATGCCAAACCGGATCAGGACGTGAACTCGTACGGAGTTGAAGAACTCCATCCAGTTAGCCATTGGCGGGGAGTGCGCTAGGAGAAGCTCCTTGGTAATAGTTGCCTCCATGCGATCAACAGCGGCCAATGCGACTTGGGACTGGCCGGCCAGCATAGCAGCGTAGATGAGTGAGTGGTAGTTATGCAGTCGATAGAAACTGTAAAAGTTATATCCCCCGTGTTGCGCAAAGAATTTATCATCAGCGATAGTGGCTCTCTTGTTAGCTTCGATTGCCCGACGGTAATCGCCTATGAGCACGTCGATGTGGCTGGGCATATGGCACATGTGTCCCGAGTCCGGTACGAGGCCACGCAAATGGTCCGCAGCACCGAAGGCAGCCTCTGGTGTCTCCGACATCTCCATCAGATGGATGTACATGTGTAAGATTCCCGGGTGTCGACGAGAATCTGGGAGTTTGAGGGCGCGCTCCAGGATGTCCTTGATTTCCAGCACCGGTGTTAATGGGTTCGGCTTTCTCGTCTTTCTCTCGAACAAGTTCCAGGGTTTAGTATTCATTAATGCGTCGGCAGTCAGGGCGATGACGTCCAAATCATCACCAAATTCCCGGTACACTTGCCTCATTGCATCAGCAAAAGCCCAGACTGAAGGGACAAAGTCCTCTGGCGCAGCGCTGAACGAGAAGCGATGATGAAGAGCTCCGATCAGCGCCCGTTCCACCGGTGACGAGGCAGCTTGATGTTGCTTCGCTTGAATCACCATGTTGTGACACCTGGTTATCGTGGCGTCAAGTTCACTCTCATCGAAGGCGGTCCACTTCTTGTTGTAGTTGGGCCCCGACGCAAAGGCCAAACCCCAATAACCCATCGCACACAAGGCATCATGAGCGATGACTTGCTCGAAACAACGGACAGCTTCGCCGTGGTTGAATGAATAGGTCCAAATCAGGCCGCGGTTGAACCATGTCTGGGCGTCCTGACTCCGTGTCATGATGTGGCGACTAAAGTTCCCCAAGTCGTAGTAGTCCTCTGAAGCGGGGATGGCTGTCGCAGTAACTTGGTCATGATGGTCTGCCATGTAGAGAAGCGACAAGGTGGGATCTTGAGACAACAGGGGAGGGGAGGTAGAGGAGAGTCTGGTTAGCACAAATTCTCAGACATGTCAGTTTCGACAGTAGTCGGTGTGTTCCTTTAAGAGAAATGAGGATTTGAGGCCCGATCGGACAGGGTGGCATGCGACCAACCGAAAGGACGTCCTGTCGTGTGCAGCTAGCCCATTGGTTCGGCAGCCACCGATCTAGTCTCCCAAAAATGTGCAAGTCTATTGGCTGTTGTCACTGTTTCCAATACCAAGGTCTCAGTGTCGATGCTGGTCACCAAAAACGGCACCCTGACATCATTGGAATCTAAAGACAAGGAATAACGCCTCCCATGCTCCCCCTCCAATACGAATACAACCAAAATGAATGCGGGGCCGGCCGATCATTGCGGGTGGTGGGGACCTCCGGCGCCGGAACGGTCGGGCGAACTTCAAGAAACCGTTTTACTGGAAATTAACGTAACTGGAACTGAATATCAGCTAAATCGTCAGTTAATCCGAAATTAAATTTAAGCAACCACAAAATGCAACCATCTCCTCTATCTTTCCCGTCATCTCGCATGACGAAGTTTTTTAAGAGCCTTGCGGTCTCCCTCCCGCTTCATCAGCCGTAAAAATAACAGTCTTGGGTTTTAGACAATGGGGCTTCATGGAATGTCCGAGGAAAACTGGCACTAGATGTACGAGATTGCCTTTCCAAATGGCTCAAACACCCCTAACCCATGTAAATCAAATGTCGGTCGCATTGTTTCCATGACTGACGATCGTTGAGCAGATGTTGTTAACGGAGGTGCTACAGGTCTTGCTCAAAGAGTTGCATTGACTGAGTTACTACAGTACAGAGCAGTGCGCACAC
>CAKNEU010000058.1:0-194339 GCA_930272665.1 Mariannaea elegans
GTGTGTGCACTGCTCTGTACTGTAGTAACTTAGTCAATGCAACTCTTTGAGCAAGACCTGTAGCACCTCCGTTAACAGCGAGGCTTAGATGGATTCTCGTTTCTAGTTAGTTGGGAGTCTTCTTAATGGCTTTTGGGTTAGATATGCTTTTGGTTTAGACATGGATATTTTCCATTGCAGGACTTCGAAAGAGAGGGATGGATAATGACCGTTGTAGAAATATATTGGTTAACATAACTTCGATTTGATGTGTCAACTTTGTCCTAGGGCAAACGTTACATCTAACAAGATTACAGGCACAATAATTAACTTGCAAAAAACAAACAAAAAACCAGCTTACGCACACTCGAGAGTTCATACATTTTCCCTCCTACTGCTTTGCTTGACTTTGTAATTTGCTGAGATGCGCCTACGGGAGCACATTAGAATACATTGGTTCTTAAACAAGCTCTATGTTAACTTCAACTTGGTGGCACCTGACAGTTTATATATAATTAAAGATGCTGCGTTCCAATGCGCTCCAAAGCAAACCTATCAAATTTTGACGAAGTCTCGTCAAGAAGAAAAAAACACCAATTTCAGAAAGCAGGGAGCATAGACTACCGACATCCCAGTAGGGGTTGGGAAAAAAGGCGACAAAGATTCGTGCAGCACAACTCGGGAAGTTATGCACCACACATCGCCAAGAATTGTACTATGTACGATGAAGCGTCGTCAATTCATTTGATTAGTTGATTCTAATCGGACGATTAATTGGTGTACACAGTTGTGCGAAGTCCGTGTATTACTCATGGTGCGATCGATCCAACCATCCGACTACCCGCCCGCCACGCGTTGTGTTCCCGTCATTGAGCAGCAGTCTGGTCGTGGATTGATGAACAGGGAGGCTAACCGCCGATCAACATGGGGAAATGGCGGCTGGATGCGAATGTTTCTATCTCGAAGGTCGCATATATCTTGCGTCTAAGAATAGGGTCATATAAGTCTCGGCGTCAATTCAAGGTCGGTCAATGCCTTTGTTAAAAAACCCACTGGTACCGGCGAGTCGTCGGGAAGGGTTCGATCATTATGTTACTGTCCTGAGACGCGGGGCTAGGAGCGGAGCGGTGCACGGAGAAAGAAAGGAGAGGGAACAAGAATTGAACGGTGACGAGAGCTATTTTTACATCAGGAGCGGAGAGCTCCAGGTGGGAGAGACGTACGTTCAGATAGGGAGCAAGCGATGGTTTCCAGGATTGACGACATGCACGGATTGTCGCGGGGTCCTTGTTCCTGTTTGTGGCTGTGTCCTGGAGAAACATGGCATGAAAACGGTGGCAGTTGGGTTTGTTTTATTTATTTCCCTTCCCATGATGGTCCTTTTTGGTGTCTTGGAGAAACTTATCTTCTTATCTAGGTTTCGCTCACTTGACTATCTCACGTGCGACGAGCAGGGTGATTCCTTAGCGGGTTACATTTGGCCGCATTAGGGATCGGGACAAAACACAAAACAAGACGATCACGTCTCCTGATTCGGGTGCGAGCTTTGAGGTTTCACCGCTGGACAAAAACAACCCGCCTTAGGGTGTCATCTCCGTCTGGCGAAGGGGCTTCCATGGTTTAACTTGTTTCGGGGACGAGATGCAGTGTGTGGAACAGCGGGAGAGGAGGGCCGAACGAGAAAGCGAGAGAATGAAAAGAGATCGAGACTTGCAGATTTAACTCGGTGGGTGTACCAGTTCCGGAAAACATACTGCGGTCTAAATATGGCTAGGATACGGAGTAAGTAACCTAATAACTAGATAGTCAAACGAAACGCAAGAGTCGTCGTGGACAATTTGGTGACGAGTGGGTTTCGTTTGCCCAGTTCGTAATGCGATGATGGGAACATGTGGAGCAGAGCTTGCGAGAGCGTGGACAGACTCGGTATGACCCGTACCGGCTTTGCAGCAACCCAGACGGCATGATGAGGGCATGCTGCATGGTATTGATATGCATCAGTCACCAGGAACGAACGAATTGGTCTGAGATGGGCCTTTCTACAAGTGGATCCGATGGTGTTGCGTTGGCATGTCTTCCTAGGCGCGGGCTGTCATGGAGGAGCTTGATCTTTGTTGGTCCACTGACTTGAGGGCTGAGCCTGAGACGGTCGGTTGGCGATGACTGAATGAATGGTGGGATCACTCGGCGGCCCCGAGTTGTTTTCTAATGAGGAGGTGATAGGTGGCGATAAGAAGACTGAATGTATCCAACGATGGTCAATTTTGACCCTTTGGTTAGTGGTAATCCATCGCGTCTGATACAGAGAGCAAATAGAAAGATAATCTCTCTTACTGTCAATGACAATGGCTCATAGCCACTCGCTCGTGGAGAGCATTTGACAACCTTGAGAGGGGCATCTTGTCACTAGCCGTGCTTCCCACCCCAGCCGAACGCTATGCCAGCCCCCCATGACACCCCCTGCACGCCACTTCGCACAGCGGCACTTCTCTAAAGGTTTTAGGCGCCCACTGCGCTCACAATCCTTCCTCTAGCTCTGGCTAGAATGAATGGTCAGTGGGTGCGTGTGTTGGTGAAAAGTGACCCTGTGAGCATTACAATCACCGTCGTCATACCTTCCGGCTCAGGCTTGGGCTGGGACTTGGAAGGTTCAAGGTACGTCTCTAACACCGTCTGAATCGGTCCCGCAACCACGCAACCACATGCCCATGTACAGGTACCGAATACGTAACAACCCATTCCCCTCCGAACTTCTTCTCGTCATAACATACCGTTGTATTCTCATTTCTCATCCATCCATACGCCTTCTGATTTGACTCTCCTGCGCAAATTGCTTTCCTACTATCTGCATCATTTTGTTTCCCTCCTTCCATCATCACCACCTCCGCTTCCTCCTCTCACCTCCTCTCACCCGCTCTCACCCGCTTCCTCTCGCGATTTCGCAGCGCATGATCGGTCGCCATCCTCCCCTAGGACTCGTACGGCGAGCTACGGGCGGCGGGACCTGCGAATCACCTTACTTCTCACCTCACCACCCTCACCTTACCTACCAGGTACTTAGACAGCAACGACTCCGCACCTAGCCGATTTTCTTCATCTTCAATTCCTCCCCATTTCCTTTCTTTCTACTTGGGCGGCGAAAATATATTAGAAGCCAACATGCGTCCTCCTCGGATTGTGATCCTCATCTTCTTTCTCACAGCAGCCTTGTTCCTCACCTTCCGATCACTGTCGTCCCCGCCCCGATCCGCTGGCTCCTCCACCTACCCCGCCACCTCTAAATCATACTCAAACTCCAAGTCGCAATCGCAGGAGCAAGCAAAGTCCAAAACGACGGCCTGGGGTTTCATGTATTACAACACGCCTTTTTCGTTGTTTCCGCCAAATGCCGCCATTAGCTTAACCGACGACAACAGCACCTCATTCCCCGCCCGCCCGGCTGCTTTCGGTCCTAAGCTCGCTGCAAGGGGTCTCAGCGGCCAATTATGGGTTGGCAGCGGCTTTGCTGAGGATACCTTGGGCTCGGGAGCCGAACTGGGCTGTGGTGATGTACCAGGATGGGACAAAGGCACTGACAATACGAACCTTCACAAAGCCCTGCGAGAGGCCGTACCCCAGACCGCGATCCCCAGATTTGGTGGTCCCAACCAGGCCAAGAAGCGTCGCAATACTATTGCTGGAAAGAGCTCCAGCGGACAGTCCAAGTCGTCCGTTACCACCACCACCAAATTCGTCCCTGCTGCTCGCAAACCCCGTCCCGACGATGACATCAAGGGCAAGATCGTGCTGGTAATGCGCGGTGGTTGTGGGTTTCTCGACAAGGTTTTGTGGGCTCAGCGCCGAGGGGCTGTTGGGGTTATCGTAGGCGACAACCAAAAGGGCGGCCCTCTTATTCAAATGTTCGCACACGGCCCTGAAGTTGATAACGTTACCATCCCTTCAGTTTTCACTGCGCGAACGACTGCGCAGATCCTTTCATCCCTGACGCAACCTGGAAGCTTCATAGAGGAGTCCTTGGATGCGCAAGGGAACCCTGTATTCAGGGTTCAGAAAGGTGCAAAGTCTACCCGAGTACAAAATCAGCGGCAGAGGAAGCAAAAAGTGACAGATCCAAGCACTCTTTTCTCAAAACGTTCCACCGTGGCATCTGCAGTGAATCCTCGTCTAGCGCGGTTCATTCGTTGGGCGCGACCGACAGCCTCAGTTCCTGTCAACGATGGGAATGGACTTGAGAAGAGAATGGTTAAACATGCTCGCAGTCCCTTTGACGGCGCTGGTAACAATGAGGGTTCTTTGAACGGGAATACCATCATTTCAAAGATCATGAAAGAGGAGGGTAACGATGAATCTTATGATATCGTCAACCCTTCTAATAGGGTGAATACTGAGGATCTTTATATTCCTGACGTACCTGAAGACCCCGTTCATGCTGGCTTGTGGGTGACCATCACACCCACTAGTAACGCGAGCCCATTTTTCGATACCTTGCTCGTTCTCGTCATCAGCCCGCTTGTAACCTTGACTGTGGTCTATGCAATGCTCATTCTCCGGGCTAGAATCCGTCGGAGAAGATGGAGGGCACCTAAGTCTGTTGTTGAGCAGCTCCCGGTTCGCACCTATCACACCGTCGCTGCGTCACCAACCGACACGCCGAGGACCCCTTCACCCACAAGCACCTCTCCCACCACTCCACTTCTACAGGATGCTCCCCCACACCCGCGCACAAAGTCGAAGACACCGGGAGGTCAAGAAAGCGAGACCGAAGCGACTCCCAGCGCTGCAGTCCCTACACCCGCGGCTGCTCCCCAGACCGCGCCGCGTAACGAACGTGAGAAAGGTTCAGGTGGTTTCTCGGGCGAATGGAGGAAGTACATGGGACGGCAGGTTGAATGCGTCGTGTGTCTGGAGGAGTATGTTGATGGCGTGAGTCAAGTGATGAGTCTGCCATGCGGCCACGAATTTCATGTCGAGTGCATGTGAGTACCCTTGCCAACGCCCCATTAAGTTTTTTTAAGCTAATTCTCATTATAGCACTCCTTGGTTGACTACCCGCCGACGAACATGCCCAATCTGTAAAGGCGATGTTGTTAGATCCCTTGCTCACGGCCCTTCCTCTGAACCCCTTTATGAGCCATATCGCGATGATAATGATGATGATGGTCCTATTGCTGAGGGCTCAGGCACTGCCCGCTTCGGGCGAGATGCTGACCTTGAGCCTGGCTTCCTTCCTCCGGAGCCTCGACTTCCCAGAGGGTGGACGCGACCAGATAATTGGGTGAGCGCTTTCTCCAATGGTTTTGGTGCCCCACGATCACTCTCCCCCGAAGATCGTACTCGGTAACGAGGAGGCACGATGGCTCAGGACATTTCAGCCAGCGAGCCACGTGGTCTACAGGATAGGCACTTGTTTCTTATGAGGTTAGGAGTTCCACGGCGCGTTCGGATATACAGGAGGGACAGCATTCTCAGTTTTTCTTGGGTAAACTAGGACTTTCCTAGGATCTCTCCTCTGTTTTTGCAAATCATTGGGCATTGAAACGGTTAGGAATTAATAACATGGCAAGGATGTAGATAGTCGGCGTGGCATGAGGAGCGAGAGTTCGCTGGCGCTTGGGACGGCAAGGTTTCTTGAGTTTTTGACATATACCCTTGTGGTTAGTCGCCGTATGTTGCGGCGGAAAGATTTTGAATACTGAAATGTTTATAAAGACCGCTCTCACTGTTCCAGCGTCTTTAAATCCTGGTAGTACTTCGTGGCATCACAAGGATGTAAGGCAGTAGTGAACTCCGAAAGCATGCCATTCTATATACTCTAAGCCCTACTCTTTTTGATGTATTTTCACATGTTCACAACTCCTGAAGATATCCTTTTTGCTTTAAATTTTGCAACACTTAGAGGTAGCCCTTGAGGACAGCGGCCTCGGCGTTCAATATCGAGGAACCGGCAGCACCAATGACGGCTTTTGGCTTGTTAGCAATTTTGACTTCAAACCAATATACCAAATCGAAAAATAGGAGACTTACTGTTGTGACTCAGGGCAACAAACTTTAGATCAAAGATACCGCTTTCGTCCTCGCGCACTCGTCCAACACTGACAGTGTAGCCACGGCCCAACTCACGGTCAAGCCGGGGTTGAGGTCGGTCGGCCTCGTCAAAGACCTTGATGGCGGGAGTAGGAGCGGAAGGGCATCCGAGGGCTTGGGCCTCGGGCAGGTAGTTTCGCAGAGCCTCCTTGACCTTCTCAGCCGAGGGAGCGGGTTGGCGCTCGAATTTGAGACTGACGCAAGCAGTGTGACCATCCATGACGGCGACGCGGTTGCAAGCGGCCGAGACGCGGAGGGTTTCCTGCTCAACGAAGGCGGTCTTCTCAGCATTGATGTTGCCAAGAATCTTGCGGGCCTCAGTCTCAAGCTTGTCCTCTTCACCCTGGATGAAGGGGACGACATTATCGAGAATGTCCATACTGGAGACACCAGGGTACCCAGCGCCGGAGACAGCTTGCATGGTGACGATACTGACGGTGGAGATGGGGCCAAAGGCGGCCTGGAGGGCGGCGAAGGGGATAACGAGACCAATGACGGCGCAGTTGGAGTTACAGACGAGGAACCCCTTCTTCAGGCTGCGCTGGGATTGCTGATGGGGAATGAGGTCGAGATGGGAGAGGTTGACGGTGGGGACGACGAGGGGAACGAGGGGGTCACGGCGATAGTTCTTGGCGTTGGAGAAGACGGGGATCTCTGCTTGGGTGAATTCGAGCTCTGGAATATATTCAGTCAATGGCTGTCACTCTTCTGTGCTGATGATGCCTCCTACAAGGAGTATCATGAAAGGGAATCCGTACCAATCTGACCAGCGACGTCGGAGTCGAGGCCACTAAAGACGACGTCGCAGTCTTTGAACTCTTCAGCCCTGCACTCTCTTACGACCATATCAGCGACATCGCCCATGGGAGAGGCCTGCTTCCAGCGCACTGCATCTTTATACTTCTTGCCGGCGGATCGTGAGGAGGCGCCGATGGCGTGGATCTTGAGGAAGGGGTGCTGGGCGAGGAGGAGGATGAAGCGCTGACCGACGGAGCCAGTGGCGCCGAGGACACCTGTAGGGAAGATATATTAGCCTATCGTGTATGCGTTGAGGGTGAGGGAGATGTGGTCATGATACGAGGCGATGAATTCCGCCTCATGGAGGGGTAACTAATCGAGGTGGAATGGTGACATACCGCACTTCTTGGTGGGGAATTCGGGCATAATTTGAAGGTTTTTGGACTTAGCAAAGGGAGTTGAAACGGAGCCAGGATATTGGCGATGGGATATCTAGGGGCAAACGAAAGCGTAAAATGAATTGGATACGAAATTTTGGTGTTGAGTCGAGTGAGTCGAACACCAAAAGGACCCCCGCCATCCACGCAAAATGTTCCCCCGCCATCGGAGGCCATGGGTATGAGAACCGACCCACATAGTTTCTTCTCCCGCTACCCACTCAGTGTAATAATAGGATGGCCATTTCCAACCTTTTTACGTAGGTGATATGAATCATGGGGGCGAATTGAAAGGCAGAGCAAGGAGAGTCAATTCCGACATGTAAAAAAAAAATTCCAAAAAAAGGGAATCTAGACTAACGTCCATCTAGGGACTCAAAAGTCATACAATGCTAATCCCATGCTGATCCCATGCTAATCCCAATGCTGAAATCGCCCTCTGACTAGCCTCAACCCAATTACCTGTAGTCCTGTAGATACCCATTCGACACCACTTGCTGGCCCCAGCACTTACGCGATCAAAACACCCACAAATCGGCAAAATCCGTGTCCGTTAAACGCCTGTTCATGCGGCATGATTCCAAGTCTTCTAGATCGTATTCAGTTTCGTGGTCACGGCCCCTCATCGCCCGTTTGTCAGTCCCATCAGTGGAACTCAATCCTTCTAAGATTCGATCGCAGTGGTTCGGTCGTTGTTGGAATATAGTCGGAATTGAACGAAAATGATGGAGTCTTCGACAATGGTTCCGAGAGAACCCAGAAGCCACGGGAGCGCATTAAGGAGGTATGCCCTCTCCTGCGAGTAGGAGACGAGACTAATGCCATATGTCAAATTGCCTGTCAGAGACAACATGAAGAAGAGCAGTGCAAGGCCTATACCAGCGTTAATTATACGGCCGTTGAAAAGACCTCGGAATAACATACCTTCGCATGACTTTTCTCGGTAGTTCTTGACGATCTGAGGGATTCGGGCACTGGAGATTATTAGCGGAGCCCTAGGTTTCAAGTCAATTCCACATACAAAAGATAGCAAACAGCGCTGAGATAACCCAGGGCAAGGCCAACACTCTCGGTTGTACTCTTTGCTACTGCGGTGGCACCGGTGGAGTCTTGGGAATCGGGGTCGGCTCCGTCCCAAGCGCCCATCTTGTAGGAAATAAACCAGCCCGTGAACCCCACGACATAAACGGCAACCAGGCTCAGCGCGTTGTGAAGCCAGGGCCGGCTATCCGTAGTCTCATCTTCGCCAGTTATGACTTTTCTGATTGGCTCCATTGACGTCTCGGTGTGTGTTGCATGTCGACGGTGGGATCCAGGAAGGCCAAAAGAGGAACTCCGCCGCCGCCTGTTAGGGAGGAGAGGGGATTCTTCGGACGCTGATGCATTTCGCGCGGCAGCCGCTCGTCGAGCATTGATAGTGTTGTAGTAAACGCATTGGCTGATGAGGATACAGTCGGCAATGCAAAAGTAGCTAGCCAATGCAATTGCAGTCGGAGCGAGGTGGGTGAGTAAGGCTCCTGCGGCTCGTTAGCTCATGATCGTGCTCGAATAGTGGACGCCACTAAAGTGAAATTTTCGAGTCAAGGGAAAATAGATCGACAAGGCCATTTCGGACGAATTCAGAAACCGAGCGCCAGTAAAATTTGTTCACTAAAGATTTTTCCTAGAGCAACAAGGAGGGCGCAATGAGAGTTTGAACGAACCTAACAGATTTGTCACGTCACCAAACAACCAGACAACTAGGAAAGCCATGGAGAGGCCGTCGGCGCTCTGAGCCTTGTAGTTGGCGACCAACTGGGGCATCTGTCATGCAATAGGTCCGCGGTCAGCAAAGTTTGCTCACAAGACAGCAACGGTTCAGATAAACGCACCAGGAGACAGATCCAAGCAGTCAGGCTGATGCTGCCAAAGATGCCAGATAAGCATTCTGTCACGGGTAGACTCCGCGCCGCAAAGGCGAGAGCGGTAGTGACCAAGAGTGGCATTGTGATTTGCGACTCGAATGTGGTTGTATCGGAGTGTCCGCTTCAGAGAGTATCAAGGATGGCAGATAAGGAGACGGACGGGTTCGTAGCCGGAGTAGAAGGAGGATAAGAATGAGGAGGAGGAAGGAGTGTTTCTAGAGCAAGGTGGGGAGGAGAGCTCACGCGACACAACTCTGAAAGAGAGACGGTGTTGAAGGGAGAGAAAGGATGGGAAGAAGAAGAGTCAGGTCACACATATGGGAAGCGGCTCGTTGTCGGATAAGTGAGTCTTCCTTATCAAAACCAGACCGAAAAAAGAGGCGCCCCTCCACCGCCGCCTTGGTTCAGGGTGTTGACTGGCATGTACAAGGTCCTCTTCCCGTGGGACCTGATGAACCTGCAGTGGATCGCGGGTTATCGCTTCGCGATGAATGGTGGCTTGAAAGGTTGCAGTTTGCAATTGGAGCTGCCTGTATTGGTCCAGAGGCTTATCAGTGATGGCCATTGATGGTGGCGGAGGATGCGCTCTGACGCACGAAGCGGGATCTTGTGAGCTAAAAACCGGGTCGCGCGCATTCCCGACTACTTTAGTTGGGTCCCTGGAGTGGCAATCCATGCACTGGGGAAGCTCACTGGGTGGGTGGTGATGAGCATGAGATGCTCAGATGATGGGCACGGGATGTCGACTGGATGCACTACAGGACCCTTTTACGGTGGCATGGCTCAGGGTCCCCCCCCTCCCTACAGGACATCACGAAAGTTATTCTCGGGTGCGACCCGACGAAAGAACGCGTGATACCCCATGATGCTACAGTGTCCAAGCCTTGTTTATCGGCCAAGATAAACGTGTACGGATCCATACATGAACAGAATACGGATTACAGTACCTACTTGCAGATCTTAGAGAAATGCTCAGGTCCCGTGGATGCAAAGACTGTACCGTCGTGTACTGTACAGATGGAGCTCCCTTGAGAGCTCTCAGCTGGGTATCCTCTTCGGGCATAGAATCCGTCATTATTGCTCCGTACAGCCAGCCATCTCCCAGTCATGCCCCGCATAACCGACGATTCACAGAGAGGCGCTCGCGCTGACGAGCCACCAGTCTTGCCAGTCAAAAGACAAACAGGGATTCACGTGGGGCGGCACATGCCATGATTGCTCCAGTGATTCAGCCATCCCCAAGCTTTACAATCCACATCCAAGATCCAGGTTGCTCCAGGTTTCATGCGACCCTGCAGAGGTGGCACCGCGAGTGGTTCCTCTAGCAACTTTGGCCCTTGTACAGTAGCGGCCTGGGTGCGCCGTTCGATTCCAGGCTCCCCAAACTATCGATAACTAGTAGCCTCGCATAGCCTTGGGCGCGCTTCTAGATTCCAACATGCAATGGATACATAAGAACTCTAGGTGACTTCGAAGTTTTAATCATCTTGGCCGCTTCTACCGCCTTGCTCTCTCCACATACTCGATCCGCCGACATTCCATCCCGTCACAATCCTCAATATCGCCCATTCCCTCCCATGAAGCTACTCTCCACCTGCGCCCTGGCCTTGGGCGCCGTCAGCCTTCCTGGAGCCGCTGCCTGGGGTAGTAAGTAACAAGCACAACTCTCGGAGCCAGCTTTATGTTCAGTTCCAATGCTAATGACGTCGGCAACTCGCAGGTCTCGGTCACATGACCACCTCATACCTCGCGAGCCATTTCGTTTC
Source organism: Mariannaea elegans (assembly GCA_930272665.1). NCBI lineage: Eukaryota > Fungi > Ascomycota > Sordariomycetes > Hypocreales > Nectriaceae > Mariannaea > Mariannaea elegans. The sequence continues at coordinate 10,909 of CAKNEU010000058.1, forward strand.
CAACACCACCGAGTTCTTCTTCAAGGAGCTCCTCGGCAGCGAAGAACCCGACTACCTCGCCAAGGTCGCCTCTTGGGCTGATTCCATCCGCTATACCGACTGGGGCCGCTACACGAAAGAGTTCCATTTCATCGATGCCCACGATAACCCGCCGATCGATTGCAGCGTTGATTATGAGCGCGATTGCAAGGAATCCGGCTGCGTAATCAGTGCGCTGGCCAACTACACCCAGCAGTCGCTTGACCGTAATCTGCCCACATGGCAGCGAGAACAGGCCGCCAAGTTTGTCATCCACTTCATAGGTGATCTGCACCAGCCTCTACACAACGAGAATGTTGCATTGGGAGGAAACCGTATCTTTGTTCACTTCGACGGACATCGATTCAATCTCCACCACGTTTGGGATAGCTCCATTGCCGAGAAGTCCCTTGGCGGCCTGCACGGTAGTCCCCTGATTATCGCTGAGAAGTGGTCCGGTGACCTCGCCAAGGCCATTGCAGAGGGCAAATATGAGGAGGAGAAGGACACTTGGTTGAAGGACCTCGATTTTGATGATGCAATCTACACTGCCCTATCTTGGTCAAGGGAGACTAATGCTCTCGTCTGCCAGTATGGTAAGTAGATTCAAACCCGTCAGCTTTCAGGTTTCGATGGACTCACATATTACCACAGTCCTCCCGGACGGCCCTGTTGCCATTGCAGGACAGGAACTTGGAGGTGAGTATTACGAGAAGGCCGCTCCTATTGTGGAGCGACAGGTCGCTCGAGCCGGTTACCGAATGGCAGCCTGGCTGGATCAGATTGCCGATGCCTTCCAAGCGGAGCAGAATATTTCTGAGGAGCTGTAAGGATTTACCAACATGATCTAGACCATTAAGAGCGTGTGTATTTGGAATACGAGACTAGCCGCCCATGTTTGGCGTGTATGAACTTTTGGAAATAAAACAGTTTGATCAGCACAGGCACATTTCGAATCGTCTCAACCTTGGTGTCAAGAGCATCGAAGCAACAGCACGATGACATCTGTAAACCACGATTTGATGACAGATTAATTACAGGATGGGACTCGGAGCCGGTTCCAACCAGTGCCCTGTTGTGGCCACAATTGGCGAAAGCTGAGATGGGATGAAAGATGCCATCGGCCTCGTTAAGTCCGGGATCTGACACGAACCATAGACCTGAATCTTTGTCTGTCGCAGTCCCGAAAAACGGTTGTGGTTATCGTAGGGAAAGCCTAGTGTCGCAGCCGCGAAAGAGCGCCTGGCTAAGAGATGGGCACTGATGTCCGGATCGGCGGGGTTTCATCATGGGCATCCGTCACAGATTAAGGTGGACGGGGGGACCAGGAGGGTTACAGAGCTGATGGCCGAGATCCGAATGATGGTTGCTAGGGTTTTACATCAACACTAGAGCACAATGTTCCGGCTATCGGCAACATAATATAATGAATCATGAGGAGAGCTGAAGAAAGGCTTGTAAGAAGGGGAAATCAATTCAAGAGGAAATGCGAGGGGTAGTCATGCCAAGAGCCGATTTCCGCTTAAGCGAGGGCGGATGAACTCGACACTCCCCAGGTGAGCCAACTTTGACCATGGTAGAGAATTCAGGAACGGCCATAGCGACTGTGTCACTAATTGAGTCGTTTTGTGGCCACGGCGATGTTTGGACTGTCATTCGGGGTCAATGTCATTTATTGATGTTTGCATGGGCGGGAAACTCGATTATAGCGAGTAACACTCAACAGACTGGGTGGCGGCTATGAGCATATGGGCGAGATGATCTTCATCTCTTTATTTAAGAAACAGGGCGGAATGTTCTATTGACGCTTTAGTCTTGCGACGGGACATATTCTACCCGCCTACGTCTGTACTCAAATCTGTATCGTTAGTGCACGCCCAACCTCTCAATTCACATCCACTCCCTGGTCGTGAAATCTACGATCGGATGCGACCGCCGAGACTTCAAAGGCTAAGCTAACCAAAAAGCCAACCCCGTCTATGACCCTGTAGACTCCATGGGGATTTGCTTTTAGGTATTTCCGTATTCTGCCTCTTCTCACACTGCTCAGACGCCGCGCTTACTGGTGTCGTCTCGAAGCCGAAACGCCATGTGCCTAACATCCCGCGTCTCAGCTCTCTCGGCAGACGCCGTGATTGGCTGAAGCCACCGGGTCGCCGCAAGGCCGAGGAGTTTGATGCGACGTCTGAGGCCGCATCACTTGTTCCGGTCTTTTTAGTCCTGTTGCAGTTCTTCCTTGTCTCATCTAGCATTTTGCACCCATCGTGGCACATGGTTCTCCTCAGAATGTCTGTTAGACGTATGCTATGTTTACGAATACAAGGCACTAACACCGCTCAACCCTGGTATGGCCTCAAGTTCAGATCTGTTTGGGCCGGATACCCCCTGTTCCTTCGGGGGCAGTTTTTGAGTATCGTTCCTGTCTCGCATGCCACCTCTTCAGACGGCCTTAGTCTAAATTGTCCCATGATACTCTGTCACGATGGAGCTTTCTCGGTTTGATCGCTCTCGACTCGCCGTCTCACCAAGCATTGGCTGCATTCGACCTCCGCCCTTTTGGTCATCCCCTAGGCTCTTCTGTGAATACGTGCACGTCATAGAGATGCCGTCTTGGACCGACCCCTGTTGGGCTTCCGTCTGATGTGCATCGCTGAGACCAAGCTGAGTGTATTATAAAAAAACAGGTCTTGGCACCTTCGTTTCCGATTATTTGTTCCTCTCTCATGTCTTAAAGCGTCCTCAAACACCTCTTATACCCTCTTCCTGTTCCTTCTCTTCTATCCAACGCTGGCAGTGTCTCTTTCTACATTCGTTCCTTTCGTTGAGACTCAAGTTGACCCTGTGTCTGTAACGTTCCTTTCTTCTGTGCATCATTCTTATTTTCAATTTCGGTCTGGAACCACCATTTTCTTACGCTACTTTCACAACTCTGTATCGAACATCTCTTTCACTTACTCGACACCGAAAGTCCCTCAATCAACATGCAGATCCAAGGACTATTCTTTGCCGTTTTCGGCCTGATGGCCATGTCAGATGCGGCATTCGTCGTCAAGAGGACCCCTTTTCAGCGTGCCATTCATCGGCGACAGTTTAACGCTGGCGGTAGTGGTTTCAATAACGGAGCTTTCAATGGCGTCAACAACAGAGCCAATTTTGGGAATGGAAATCAGAACCAGAACAGTGGCAACAACAACAACAATGGCAACAACAATAACAACAATGGTGCAGATTCAACAACTCTAGACCCAAACAACGTCCAGACCGGCTCTCAGCAAGACGGCAACCAACAGCCAGCAGCTGGCCAGTCTGCCTCCGCAACGTAAGGAACCCAGGTTCGTATCTTCAGGGCAACCTCTAATTTCCAACTAGGGATAATGCAAACTTTATCAACTTCTGCACGGGTCAGACCCTTACAAACGGCGAACAGAACCAACAAGGCTCTTGCAACGGAATTCGTAGGTGGCCCAACTCCCACCTCATCTACTTCGTTAACATGTATAGCCATGGGTAAAATCCCCAGCGTCCAGAACATGGTCTCTTCGGTTTTCGTCAGCCCCCAGAACGGTGATAACATCGACGCAAACCAGGACTTCAACATTTCGATCCAGACCTCTGGCTTGGCCGCGGGATCCTTTACCAATGCAGACACGACATACTACTCTGCTCCTCAGGATATCAATGGCAATGGTCAGATCATTGGCCACACCCATGTCACGGTTCAAGACACTGGAAATTCTCAGAATCCCACCGCTGCCCTGGACCCGACGCAGTTCGCCTTCTTCAAGGGAATCAATGATGCGGGCAACAACCAAGGTCTTTTGTCAGCTGCTGTTGATGGAGGTTTACCTGCCGGAAACTATCGTATCTGCTCCATGTCATCAGCATCCAACCATCAGCCGGTCCTCATGCCTGTAGCCCAGCGAGGTGCACAAGATGACTGCATCAGAATCACTGTGGGCGGCAATGGCAACAACAACAACAACAATAATGCCGGTAACAATAATGCCGGTAACAACAACAACGCTCAGGACGGTACACAGAATAACGGACAACAGAATAGTGGCCAACAAAACGGAAATCAAAACCAGGGTGGAAATAATAACTTTGCCGGCAACAGTGAGTTCGGCCAGTCCTCCAACTCAAACTCGACACGCCACTAACCGTGGACACCAGACGGTTCTAGGAGAGGACGTGAGCGTGGACGTGGACGAGGCCGCGGTCGGTCTTAGGTGAATCGTGTCGGGGGTATGACAGGCAAATATATGCTATAACTATCGTTGGTCTGAAGGCCCAGGAGGCTTGAAGTACCGTCGGCGATAGTATGAAAGGAATGCCTTCGCACCGTTGAGCTTGTCACCATCGCTTGCCCAATGTTCACGCTACGGAAGAGGTTTAGGGTTTTGTGTTAGCGATTGTTGAATAATTCGTGGGCTCTGGAGATTGACCTAGGTGAGGTTGTTGATTAGCAGCCTCAAGGGATCCTTTTATATCCGTGTTAAGGATTCGTAACTTGAGTCTGTATAGAATTTTTCTGTGTATAAAGTGCTTGATCTCAAGTGGTGCCGTTGGAGAAGAAATTGTGACTCGATTGAAGTCGTAAAAGTTATAGTAAAGTCCCTTCGTTGCTCGGGGTTTTGCGGGACGGAGATCATGCACCCACTCTTTTATCCTGTAGCAATGGCGGTTTCGAGATGCTGTTTTAGAAATGTCACAGACGATCTTGTCATTTAATGCATTATCCATCTGTCAGGATACTCCTCAGTTCTTGGCCAAGGAAGGCTTTGTATTTAAGTAACAGCTTTCATTACCGCTGTGAGGCAGGTCTAGATTCAGAGGGAAGTTAATATCGCAATCATAGGGTAACTCAGCGAACGGAATAGTTCTAATTAATCGTGAATAAATTCGAGGGAAACTGTCTAATTATGGCGCCAAATTCTCAGCCACAGACTAGGCTAACCTGAAAAATGATATTCTTTCGTTATACTAACTAAGATTGAGAAACCTAACTCGAAAAGGAGGGTTTTGAATTTGTCTAGCGTAGGACTCTTCACAGCATCAATAGATGCCCACTTCCTTGACTTAATATTGTATGCTATATGCAGACGATTAATGCTAGCTAAATTTACTAGGTTAATGAAGTGAGATAATACAATTTCAGTGATCAATCAGGAGTTGGTGTAAGCTATCCACAGCTTGTGGCCTTTTAATACTGAGAAAACCCGGTGATGAGCCTATACATACTGCCCTGACCAGCACTCGTAATTTCATTCTAAATCAGAGGACTTATTACGACTGCCCCTTATACCATAGGTGTTAACCGTAGAAGATGATATTTCAACGATGACCCGATGTACAATTCTGGTTACTCGCGTCGAGGGAGATACGTAAGACAATCTCCGAGGTGTGATGCCAATTGGCGAGTAAGGGCTCGAGCACTATTCAAATCTAATGACGGCTGGGATTGCTACTCCAATTCTATATCCTTGTACGCCCAATTTTACGGTGTAGATGCAGACCCCCAAGATGCTGTCGCGTTGGAAAACCTACGAAGAATGAACTCGGCTACCTGCGATCGAATCATTCAACTCCTTGCCTTGGACAGTCCGATATATTACCCAGATGATGACTGGACTGGGAGTCATGTTGCGGCCTCAACCGATGCTACCTCAATATTAACGCAATTCGCACAGACTTCAATAGTTTGGTTTGGCAAAGCCGACACTGACGATAATGTTTAATCCTCCGAGTTCATGGGGTCCTTAGCGGAATTTACGTGCTAGGATCGGTCAGTTGGCCGGTTATGAACCTACAATCGGTTATGAACTTGATCATGTGCGAGAAAGGCGACAAACCACTTTGACTCTTGCTTGAGGATGCAATCGTGGGTATTTTGGAGCATCAGGCTCGTGTTGAAATACAAAAATACCAGAATGCCGTGACAGGCTCGTCTCTCGACAAGATAGATACAACATCAAATCAACACACGCTTGGGGGCTTACTTATGAGCCCTCCCGGAAACTCGCCACATACCGTTTACTGTCGTGCCGCTCCGGCTACGGGTGCCTGGTTCTAGTCTACTCGCTTGACCTAGCAAGTCGTATCGTGGCGCCTGCAAATCCCTTGACTCCGACGCTACGGGCTAGGGGTGCAGCTTTGCCATGTGGCCATTGCCGAGTGCTGGTTGCATTAAGCTGTCGTCCGGCACTTCGGGCTGCTGCAATAGGAGTTCAGTCGAGTCATGTTGGCTTACAAGAGTGACTGTTTACAGGTTGTGCAGAAGTCATGTAGACAGGGTTTGTTGTTCGTTGGTTCGTTTCGTGGCATGAACTCTACAAGGGGAGAAGCTATGAACATGGGCCTTGGCATGGAGAGAAACGAGAATATGTCACACCCCAGATGTAACCCAAGCGATGAGGTATCAAAGACGGTGACGCTGAGTGGCGCGAGCATGTTTGAAAGGACAAAGATGAGGGGCATAGGCGAGTAGATCGTTCGAAAACCGACTCACCTCGTGGGGTAACAAAATACTTTCGCTCTCAGCTCTGTTCTCGAGAACAGGGGCAAGTGTTAATAAGTTGTACCAGCGCTATCTCCCTATGGCTTAGCTGCCTTTCGAGGCTGGTGGACCCCGTAGGGCAAGGGTTCTTGGGGTCTTCACGATCCCTCCGGCCTGCCCAGAAACATCTCTCGGCTTTATTAGCTCTTCATTCTCGCCCTAGTCTACTGTTGGCTGCAAGCCAATCACCCAGAAGATATGGATTAAAACCAGGACTAGGGCGCCATGGAGTTGGCCTGAATGAAGAGGTTGACACAGTCTAGATTCCACGGAGCAGTAAACTTGCCGTTTTGCAGTTCATGGGGGTATTGAGACCTCAAATTTACTAGATTCCCGACTGTCATTATCTGTGCCGCAAAAATCCCAACTTACTAGAGCCCAAATCTTTGGATCGAGAAAAGGGATCAAGTTACGCGAAAGCAGGGGACGTTGCATGACTTGACCTTCGTGTACGAGCTGCATAATCTGTAATAGCTGTATGCACTAGGAAGGGCCTTGTACACTAATAGTAGATAAATCATGCTAGATAGACTGGCCTTTGAATTGTCTCGCGATTAAACATGGACATGGCTACACGGAGATGCTGCCTAGGATATGTGACCACTCTTTCACCCTAGTTGAACATGTAGCTCCTAGGGCCACATCGTGGGATACGTTCACGATGCAGCCATGTACATCAGATACAAGAGCCACTGACACGACCGATGTCTCGAATCATCAAGCGAGTAAAGGACCTGGCCGGCAAAACGAGGCTGAGGGATGCCTGTCGACGCAACTCGTAGGTCTAGACTGATACAGAGGTGTGACGGGAACGTCGAATCCTGGACCTGACAGACTAATAACTGGGACCCACGATGGCCAGTTTTTCCATCGCAGAGAACGCCTTGAATCCTTGTACTTTGTTACTGTGGTGCGGGAAAGTTACATATGTACATGCCCTGTTGGGCAATACGACAGCCGAGAAGCTTTGTCTTTCGATTACCGGGCCGCGGCGGGCGCGCGGGCGCGCGTTCGATAACACCGGCAAAGAAAAGGCAAAAGTAGAAGCGACTATTGGCTCTAATAAAAGATGCGAGCACGGTAGACGCGGGCGATGCTTTTGATGTTGGTGAGTTGTCCGCAGGTATACAATCTAGAAAGGATTCCCTCCCCCCACATGCCGTAGACGAGGGAGGATCCATGCCGTCTCTATGGAGTAAGCTATAAACAATCACTGCGGAAAATGTAGATCTGTACTCTCTTCTGCCCACCCGTCTGTAAGATTTCCTTCATTTTCGATCTGGTCGCCCAATGTAGAGAAGGGGAGAGCAGACCTCAAGTCTGTGCTGAGATGCGGTCAAGATGAGCCAATGCACAACTAGTAGGATTCTTGCCCGCAATAGACGCCATAAAATCCAGGGGTGAGCCTCGCGCAGGAACCTCGCTGAGTAGTTAGACGATTGATTGCATAGAGAGTCAACTAGGGAACTATCATCGAGTGGACTGTCGCAGAGAAGTGAGCAACATTGCCGAGGGTCTAGAAGCCGACCTTTTTTTTTTTTTTTTTCTCCCCGGTACTGTACATTGGACATGCCCGGTTCCTTCCAGGGGCCCCGGATCGCCACATGGGTTAGGCAAATGGAAAGACGAAGAGCAAGCGTGGAGGGACAGGCAATCCTGGTAGCCTGAACAGGGGAATTTCGCGGCCCCGTAGACTATGGCCTGACGGATCTGGAGGCGATTATCTTGCTACGTACGGATTACATATGTACAGTACAGCGGTACAGATTACAGATTAGTAGGGGGATCATTGTGGGCGGATCTACGAAATAGAGCCATTCTTCTTCCCCGGCTCGGAGGACTGTGGGGAGTGGGTCTATGGATGGATAATCATGCGAAAAGAAAAAAAGGAGCAGCGACGGGAGATGATCTGCGGACACCAGTGAGATCCTTTCCCGTGTGGAGGATGGTGATGGGTAAATGGGTACTTTGTAGGTTTATTCGAAGCTGGAGTGAGTGGTAAATCGTCGAGAAGGAGATGAGGTATAATAAAGCAACTATCGAATCACGAAGTATCTATCCCTTTTCTGTAGTTGTGTGCTCAGCTACGGATTACACTCTTGTCTGAAACCGGACGCCACGGAAGCGTGTGCCGGGGATTCCTTGGCTTGGCTTGGCTTACAACCAACATGAGGTCGCATTTTACGCGTAGCCGACCCTCTGAAGCTTTTACGGACTGCGCTGCGAGAATGCCTTCGCTAAGAATAAATGCGTGCTAAAACGTGGATATTGGCAGGGGCACTTCAAGTGCCAACCGGGGGAGGGCTTCTTGGAGCCGGCTTCCCATGTCTTGCTGCTCAGGTGCCCGGGTATTGATATCCTATTGCCGAGTATCCCTGTCAAAAGACAAAAACCCGTGGGAGGGTTTATTGCGGACGTAATCTGTACATATTGCTGTACTGAGAGCCTCGTAATCATGGAGAGAGGAGCTTGGAAATCATATCAAACGCAGCTAAGCTTGGTTGGCAATAGTTCCAGGACATTACATATCATCCCCTGGCTCTCACTTACGACGGGGAATGTACCGGTGCATTTGGGATGCACGCTACTTCTGTGGTAAATTTTCCTCCTCGATGACCAAACCTACGACGGAGGTCAGTCTGTTCCCTGTCAGCCCTGGTTAGTATGGCGATCCCTTCCGTTCTGTTACATCAACTCTGTGCGCGGCCCTGACGCCACTGCCACTTTAGCAGCGTTCTCTGTGACCCTCCGGGGGTTCAGCCAATTGGGGCTGAACTCAAGGGTTGCCGGGGGATTTTTTTTTTTTGGCGTGTCATGGTTCGTTTGTTCTGGGATGGCATGGCGACAGTTCGAGTCATGTTGCCACGATCGGCCGCGGTTCGGTGCAGAGCTACTGAGTCGAACCATCGAGGTTTATTTCTATGGCTGTTGACGTGATGGATGTTTTGTTGGTTGTCCAACTTGCAGTGCCCGTTGGTTGGCATGGCCGCCACGTTGATGAGGCGCAGAGCTTGAGCAGTTGATTCAAGGAACCAACCGCAACACCATGAATAGACACATAACAAGCACATTATTGCAGTGAATTGTGGTGAGAATAGAGTCTAATGATGAGATATAACGAAAACCTGCCAGCTGCAGAAGAAATGGGCAAAAGCCTCCATCACATTGGAGTACTCTGTACATATGCAGTAGCTATCAACCCCCCCTTGTCGACACAGGTTTCTCACTTGCTGGTTCTGCTACACTTCGAATGCAGTCATTACGATGCGAAGTCGTGTATAGAATACTCCTCGGTAACTTCCCCGATAAGATTCTCTAAAAATCGTATCCATGATTTGGCTCTGCATCGCATCTAAGTGGTCATCGTCTCTTATTAGGTCGTTTCCACTAGAAACGGATCCAGTGTCCACCTCCCCAGGCCCCTATTTGCACCAAATTCACTACTGTAAGTACAACATCGGTAGGGCCCCGGATTTCTGGGGGTACCTTTAACTCGAAGGGGCCTTGTTCTGACTAAACTGTAGGTGCTGAGGCCCCACGGCTAGCGCGACCCGGATGGAGATGGGGGGCCAGCATCCTAGCCCAGGCACACACCAACGTGGGTTCTATGGGCTAGTTTGGATACCCCGTCGCTTCGTTGTTGTTTAGGATCATGAGCAAGGAATTGCATTGCGTACTCCGTACGGAACACCCGCTTATGGATGCTATGTCCGTATCGGTTTTTGCTCATCGAGGGCGTGGAGTGATTTAACAATACCCACCCCTCCCTTGGGTGGACGAGCTGAGGACCTACATAAACTATCTTGATTGTCCCTCTTCGACCTGTCGATCTGGTTCAGCCTGAGAAGTAATCACTCCATGGAACAAGTTTGAGTTCCTACCTGTTTCAACTCATCTACAACAAGCCAACCCGGCCCCGGCGTCGTTGGCTCACCGGTGAATAAACACCGCCGCCTTCTTGGAGAGCGATATCTACTCTTCGCTAGTCACCATGTCGAACAGCTTACACTCGGCCGATGGCCGGATCGAAAAGCAACCAGTTGAGACCTTCAACATCCAAGAACCTGACTCTCCTGTCTTGTCGGATACCCCAGCCGATACGGAAAAGGTGATCCATGCCGATGGCACTGTAGAGTATGTTGATAAACATGCCTTGGGTGGCGATTACGACAAGATGCCTAAGGGCTACTACAAGAGCCCTCAGTTTCTCGGAACTCTCACGGTTCGTAACTATCTCACCATTGTTGACAATGATTATAATCTGACAACCATGAACAGGCCCAATCTCTCGCTAGCATCTGTGCCTACCTGGGCTGGGTGCTCCCTTCCAACACTCTGTATGTATCCTCGACTCTTTTTCCATTGTCGATCCTCGAGTTGATCAACTATCGAAATCCCGGACAACCACTGGTAGCTGACAAGGAGTTCTTACTAGGACTCTCATTAACGCCGATATTGGCCCCTCGGCCAACATTAACTGGGTAGCTACCATCTGGACCATGGGATCCTCCATCGGTTTCCTCTTGGTCGGTCGTCTATCAGATCTCTACGGTCGTAAGTGGATGGTTTTGGGCACAACACTCCTGGGACTTATTGGATGCATCCTCGGTGCATGCGCCAAGAACGTCACTATGTTGATTGTCTCCAACGGTTGCAATGGTGTCGCGGCTGCTGGCCAGCTCTCTTTTGGTATTATCCTTGGCGAGCTCGTGCCCAACAAACACCGTGGTCCCATTATTGGCTTCGTTTTCCTGACATCCCTACCTTTTGCTGTCTTCGGTCCTGTTATTGCTCGAAGCTTAATTGAACACACCGCGGCAGGATGGCGATGGAGCTACTACATCGGCATCATCCTAAGCGGCATTACTCTCATTTTGTACCAGTTCTTGTACCATCCTCCTACCTTCGCTCAGCTTCACGTTGGAAAGACTCGGATGCAGCAGACCAAGGAGCTTGACTGGATTGGCATCTTCCTTTTCCTTGCTGGCTGCGTTTTGTTCCTCGTTGGTCTTTCATGGGGCGGCACCACCTACCCCTGGAAGAGCGCTGAGGTACTCTGCACTCTCATTATTGGCATTTTCACCGTTATCACCTTCTTTGTCTATGGTGTGTAACTCTAGTATTCCATTCTCACTATTCAACGATAACTGACTCCTTCACAGAGGGCTTCTTCTGTCGCGTACAGCCACTCATGCCTCCCCGCGTTTTCAAGAAGATCGGCTTCGTCGCCATTGTCGCCTGCGCCACCGTCTCATCCATGGTTTACTATTCCCTTACTATTCTCTGGCCCACTATCATTCAGACCATCTACACGGCCGACAGCATGAAGATTGGCTGGCAGAGCTCCGCCGTTGGCGGTGGTGTCCTCCTTGGCCAGGCTCTCTCTGGTTTTGCCATCTCATACGTCCCCAAGCTCAAGTACCAGGTCATCGTCGCCGCCGCCCTCATTTTCACTTTCGTCACTTCGATGAGCTCGCTCTCCAAGGACCGCTGGGCCGCGACCATTGCTTTCGGCACTATTGGCTGCACAGCGGTTGGTTACATTGAGAACGTCGCTGTTCCCGGAGTGACGCTTCTCTGGGGCCCCCAGGATATCGGTCTTGCCACTGGTGTGCTTGGATCCATTCGTGCGCTCGGCGGAGCTGTCGCTCAGGCGCTGTATGTATCCGTCCTGAACAATGAGCTGGCCAAGAAGATCCCCCAGTATGTCACCCCAGCCGCCACCAATGCAGGTTTGCCATCCAAGGACCTCACTGCCCTGTTCGCGGGCATTACCGCCGGCGATTTCTCCACGGTGCCCGGTGTGACACCCAAGGTTGCAGGTGCTGTTAGCAGTGCTCTGGTCACGGCCTACACCAAGTCGTTCCAAATCGTCTTCTACGCCACCATCCCCTTCTCGTGCATTGTCCTTGTTGCTGCCTGCCTTGTACCTGATGTGGAAAAATTCCTCACTCAAAATGTCGCGAAGCGTCTGCAAGATTCTGCCTTCCGCAAGGTTTCTACTACGTCCCTGCAACACGTCGAGGAGGAGGGCAAGGGAAGCCAGTCCCAAACTCAGCAAGATTCTCACACTGCGTCGACTGTGTAAATAGATTCGATTTGCGCATGGGCTGGCGTTTTTCTATCTGAATTGGGCGAACTCAACGTTTTCTCTATCCAGGGGGATCATCTTCAGATTAAGGTGGATGTTGTGTGTAATTTATTATATTAAGCTGGACAATCCTTGGGAGGCGAGGTCTACGAGCAGAAGGCAGAGAACGTCAACATCAAAATCCGTCATACAAAATTATATATATGCATAGAATATGGGATGTTGATGAAGTCGTTTTGGATAGAGCCAGCGTGTCTTTGTAATTGAGTCCATAGTTGATCGACATGGTTTTGCGCACACAAATATTATGAGTCTTTTGCAAGTGGGTGTGCGCTGTGAGTGTGTGGTCGGACCTTTGATATCCTTTATTTCTGCCTTTGAGTAGTTTAACATGTTGTACAAGCTACAGTGAAAAAAAGTCCACCGATCTGGAGGGATATCGCCTCCACTCAACCAATGAGCAAGTGAATGTATTCAAAACCTCCCAACGCCGCCGTGCCATCCGTGCTTGTATAATAACGGGCAGTGCTATGCTCCTTCAGCCACGCTGGGGTCTAATTTGACAGTATCTGTTAGCATTCATGCCGTATCAAAAACCACGGACAAAAGGTGCCTACCCGCAGCCCTGGGGCGTGATAACACCATAAGGGCAATCACCCGAGCTCTTGGGAACGATCTGATTGCTAAAGATCGGGGTGATGACAATGCCGGCGCTCGCAAGGGAGGCGGCGGAAGAGAGAAAGGCGAGAACTATGGTGGCTTTCATTCTGACGGGGAGTTGTCTGAGAATGACGATGGATGAAGTGATTGATGGTGCTGGCAGTAGCGAGATAGGCGAACAGGAAGCACGGAGGTAGTACGACTTGAGATGCAAAGTGAGTGTTGGTAGCAGTGTAACCGATGTTGGGAACGTGATTATTAGTGAGAGCTCACGCCAACAGACCAGCTGAGGGGCAAGGGTAAATTATGCAGTGCGAAAAGGAAACGGGCAACAACAGAGAAAGAGAGAGAGAGAGAGAGAGAGAGGAAGAGAGAGGGAGAAAGAGAAGGGAAAGAATTGTACACAGACAGCAAAAATCTAGACGGAGGGGAAAACACAGTCTGCCACCATTGTGTTGCAGGGGCGCGACGGTGAGAGTTTCAGGGAGATGCAAGCCTTGGGTTGTGAGTGGTGGAGCTGCTCAGGCCATGTCGTCCTTGTCAGTGCGAGTCATTGGTAGATTGAGTTAAGCGCCGAGATGGGGAGATCGTCAATCACTGCAAAGTCTCATGACGTCTATTACTGTAATAATAAGACTTTTGATTGATCAATCAATCAATCAATTTATTTATTTACATCTACTTTATTCCTTCCCCTCATTCGTTTCTGCTCAGAGGCTTGCATTTCTCGCGATAACTTATTCTTTCCCCCCCTCCCCACTCCCACTCTTCCTGTTTGCTCCCCGAACTAGGCTTCTTGTTTCGCCGAGAAATATAGAACAAGGGACTGACAGGTTGAAACCCAATCACGACATCGTAAGAAGACTGCTGCGTCTGCTTGCCTGGCTGTCCTAGCGTCAGAAGGGTAAGTAACACAAAAGCAAAGTGTAGCTTGGACTAATACAAACCCGCTTCCCGTTGCCAGCAAGAAATTCATACTGCGACTAGAGATATATCTCAGACACAATAATGTGAGAGTCCATTCGTTTTGAAGATGTGAATGACATGTATCCCCAAGAAGGCCTCGTTCTAGTCTAGCTATCAGGAGTCTGTTCACGACTATGGGTCGATCCGCCATAGGCGTGAAGCCAGATTCCAGAATGGTACCCGATCAGACACACACTTTCTGGCATATCGTTGGTGGTGTCCTCAAAACTCGGCACCAGAGACTGGGGGATTTTCAAGATGCCTTGTAGCCCCTCCAATGGTGATCAAAGAGCCTTGGGTTGTTTGCTTGCTGCAGTTGGCTCCACATCTCTATATCCCTTGACTGAGCGTCACATCACACCCCCAAATCCCAAGAGCAAACAACATATACGCTACTGCCTAAGACTCTGAGCTGAGGATAGGTTAGCGAATGCTAGTAAGACGGGTAACTGCTGTGGTTCGCCTCAGCTATGTGCAAGCTGGCGCACATATCGGAATCGCTGAGCCAGTGCTTGCTTTTGCCGTTCGCAAGTCGAAAGCTCTATTGGATTGTACAACATCTTTGGGCCCATCTGCAAGTTTGTTGTCGTTTGATAATAATAAAATCTACTTTCGACTCTCGCCATCTTTCTGTAGCTATCCGTTGACCGATTCGAGCATCTGACGGTGGTGGCTTGCGCCATGGCAAATGATGTATTTGAAGGACAAGAACAGCTAGGCGGGTCAATATTAACTGTGATTCCCAATAGAATATAAAATCCTAGCGGAATCTAACTTCAGACGGAAGTTTCTGTCCCTTCTTATGAAAATATCCGATCTCATCCGCGAACTCTTCCACCACCCATCATTTAAAACTGACCCGATCAATGTCTCGCAGCGATTCTCTCATAATTTCGCCACCTCAATTTGTTGATCAACTCTCTGAGAGGTTATTTCAGGAGCACAGCATTCCCAGGTCAGTGATGGTTGTATCAAAGAGAAGTTCAAGGTGAGTTCGTCTTCATTCATTCCCCGGGCTGCCCGAAGGCTACTAAGCCATCATCACGTCTCTGGTGCAACATGGTACCGCCAAGTTCCTCACAATGTTGCCTTATACAGAAAAAAAAAATGCATCAACGGAAACAAGAAAATTGATCACGCAGGGCAGCTGACAGATCTTCTTGTTGATGCCATTCGTCTTCTAAACTCTAGGCCTAAGGACGAGGCTGTCCAGATCCTCAGTAAGCTTGAAGGCAACAATTCTCCTCAGGATATCATAAAGCTCCTGAGGAAGAGTATGGGGAAAACGGGCCTGTCGCCAGACCCCTCTGAGTGTGAACCTCGTGACCTCGGCTTTGTCGCCATTGAGTTAGCGGTCAAATACCCCTTGCCTATCCTTCACGGACCCCCTTGGACACGAGAGGCAGCATTCCCCCCCCTGCGCCAATTTGTGAAAGCTGGTGGTAAAATGCCCTTTCATCGCCCGTGTCTGTGAGTGTATCTCCATCGACTAACCAGTGAATAGCGGTGCTAATCTCACTAACTAGGCCCAACATACCTTCAGAATATACGAATTACTTGTGGAAAGAGTAAGTCAAAGTCCTTCAAAGTCACTGAAGGCCCCCTGTGGCGTTTACCTTTCGCCCTGATACCGAAGAGGAATCATCTTGCAGGCGCATTTTACTATCATAGTCGGGCCTGTACGATCCTCGACTGCAACAATCCTACATAGGTTACTGACCTAGTGTGCCTATTTCGAATGACTTGGCTTGCCGAGCCCTATCATTATATTTCCATGTCGACCACCGACTCATTGGTCCATTCCACGCCGAATACTTTATCCGTGACTATGCCTCCGGCGTATCAACCATTGCTCGTCGCTGCTTGTAAATGATCTCATGTACTATGCGTGTGTACGCACTTCCTATTAACAGCCCTGTTTTGCCAACTTGCTTTATCACTCTAGCAATGCACTCTGGTGCTGAAACTGAAGCACAGGGCTTTGTCGAAGTTTTCCGCCTTGAGGCCAATAGAATCTGGTGTACGCAAGAGCCGTTAGTCCCAAGGCTCAAAGTGGTTGCTGCCCTGTTTTTGAGTCTGGGAAATTTGGCTCAAGCACGGAAGGATGAAGTCGACGATATATCGAAGTACTAACATGGGTTGGTATGACTCTGGTCACCACGGTACCGAAAGAGAACACACCATAGAGGAGTGCATTGCCAATTCATACACAGCATAAGCAACCTTCAACTAGTTCATGTGAGCCCCAGAAACTTCGAGAAGAGAGGTTCCTGCGCTGATGATTGTATTAGTATGATGGCTCTCTTCTACTTTCCAACATTATTCGCAGTTTCCTATATCCCTCCGCGTTTCCTGGTCCCAAAAAATCCGTTAGTGGCTTTTCGTTCAAACGCGGCCGAAACGGAATCGAAGTTCGATGATCCTATTCATGTATCTGAGGCCTTTACTACAGCATGTCAGTTTTGGCGGATCATGCATGGCGTTGTAGGGGCAGACCGGTTTGTACCTGATACCATGAAATGCAACGTAAGGACGCCGGAATATGCTGAGCACAAATTCCGGGAGCTTCTGGCTTGGGCTGACCATCTCCCTATCGCAATGGTTCGCGATGAACAAATGCCTAGGCACGTCATCACCCTTTAGTAAGATCCCAAACCTTTGCCATGTTTCTGGATTTTTTTTCAACACATAGGCAGTCTGTGGCTCCACATGACGATAATGAAAATCCTCCAGCCGTTTATTAATGCCAAAGGCCCTGTGTTTATTTTCACACCTTCTCGACACCAACAGCCTTTCCACACCAGGCATATGAAGCTTCTGTAGAGCAGCTTAAGCTCATTGTTACTACCTACCGGATGAATTATGATGCATCGGCCTACTCCTTGTTATGGCACATGGCTTTGACCTATCTCGCCAACGGGATCATTTGTGGTTTTGGGGGCAGCAATGCTTCTTTCCACTTCCGAGTGTGTCTACATGGATATAAGTGCCTTCGTGTTAGCTATCCTATCGCCGAATCCATGATAAAGGCATTGATATCAGTCGGTGTACACCACAATTACCTTCCATGGTGGCAAGCACGTCGCCTTTTAGACAAGCTGGCGACTCCAACCTTTGAACAGCGGGAGATTAGTGGTACATTTATGTCGGATCTAATCATCGCTCTGCGTGATCCTGAGGCTGCGTCGGTTGTAGGTTTAGCTCGGTCGTTTGACAACTCTGCTCTAATGGCTAGATCTACGGAAATGGCTGAAAATTGCGACGACGACGTTGGAAGAATTGGCCTTCTCTACGACCCAATCCAAGAGGAGGATGATGATGTAGGTAGCCAGGGTGATGAAGACACATGGATAACGTTTGCTGGGTTCGCTCAAGCGTCGGATTGAGTCCCAGGGTGGAGATTGTAAGAAGTAAAGAATAATAATCGTCAGGGTATATAGACTGACCAACAAACTGACATGGCATAAATAGGACGTACTAGGTTTTTGGGGGCTTGATTAGGCCTTTGTGCAGTGTAGAGAAATCTTGGAGTTTCACCACCAAGGCAATCGATCCGTGGCCCACGAACAAGCGTCATAGGCCGTGTTCGCGGTAAAAGAGCTCGATATTAGTTGGTCGAACACGCGAGAGTAAATGCCGCCTGTAGACGAGGAATTACTCGTGCGCGGAGGCCGAGAACAAGGACCGAGTCCGTCTATCCGGCAGTTGAATCCCAGGAAACCTCTAGAATAGAGTAACTCTTTTATCTCTGGTGGCACATCACATAGATTTTGCAACTCCAACACGCCTTTGGCCGGGGGAAAGCCATCATATTATCTATATAGCACATTATACGTACAGTATCTGTACATTCTCAAGCGAGACGTCGACGTCCCCTTTTGCGTCTAGGCCAAGCACGGTATTTGAAGCAGTATGTAGACCTCTCCTTGAATCCTCTTCACTAGCCTTGCGTAGTCATTTTGATACACTGGTTTCCATTGGCCTTTTCGCATGCCATTTCAATGTCGTTTAGTTCAGAATAACGGGCTGGGGGTTTTCGGCAACGGGGGCACGGGTTCCAGGAGGAGGCATGAACAGAGGGAGGTAGGTGATGGCAAGGGACATGACTGTTTTCAGAAATGTTAGTTCAGTTCCATATTCTACAGGAACACTTCTGGTCCACTGCGGCCGCTCCTACAATGGGGTGAAAACAACATACTTGACATGCCGACGGAGAAGTAACCGGGAGTGGTGGAATTCTTCTTGGTTTCCTCGCTCTCACCCAACCAGCTTTGGATCGAGAAGACAACTGCGGCCCTATACCGCGAAACCTCGTATTAGCTTCGTCATCATCACAGTGTTTGGTCGGTGGTCGCTTATCGCAGCTCGAGCCGAGCGATGGAGCAATCGAGACGTACCATCCAATGAGCTTGTTCCGGGTGAACATGGCAGCCATAGGGAGGGTCGTGGACAGAGTAGAGGAGAAGTCGGTGGTATCGCCCTTGGCCTTGGGCTCCTGGTAAGGAATGACTGCGCGAAAGTGTTAGTATTCATGGCGTGGAATCGCATCGCATCGTCGTCGCATTCAAGGACTTTAGATTCGGCGTCGCAAACGGGAGAATCCCATCGCAAGAGATGCACAGAGACGACAATAGAGGAAGACTCACCCAAGTCAGGTCTTCGCATATCCTTGTTGGGCGCCATTATGCTGGTTATGCTGCTATCGACAAGAAGGATGTCAGGTTGATGTCACAATTTGGCTCTTGCGAACTGTCTTTGAGATGCATTCGAACGGGGGGCATTTGTGTGGGGAAACGCTAAACTACTTGTGGAGTATCGTGGCGTGGCCGCTTGGGTGGTGCGAAATTAATGACTAGTTACAGATATGGCAGGTAATAATGTGGTTGTACATAGCAACTTCAAGTCCAAAAGCTGCTCGCACATTTTGTGAATTGTGCGGAATCATATGGAAAAAAAGAAGGGGGGAACCGTTTAATGCCGTGATCCCTATTAGTATCT
Organism: Mariannaea elegans; assembly: GCA_930272665.1. Taxonomy (NCBI): domain Eukaryota; kingdom Fungi; phylum Ascomycota; class Sordariomycetes; order Hypocreales; family Nectriaceae; genus Mariannaea; species Mariannaea elegans. The sequence continues at coordinate 30,198 of CAKNEU010000058.1, forward strand.
TTCTTGTTTCATCATTTATGGTATCAAATTGAGAGACGCTTAATTTTTATATCCTTTTTGATTATCGCGGAGTCCCCATGATGTTCCGCCGCCCCTCGGTTCATGCTTCCTGTTGTTCCTTGGTCCTTCACTCCTCTCAAAAGCATCTACCAGAGCATAGCTACATACGGATACTCTCATTCATGCGCAACTTGCGTCGTGACAAGCATCGATCGCGGTCAAAGTCAAGATTCTCCGAGACACCGCATCCAAGGTGTTGTGCGACCTTCTTGAGCTGTACAAAGGCGTCGCTTGTAGTCGAGAGCTGATACGTAAGCGCGTCAACCAGATCTTGAACGTCGTCGGCAACCTGCTTTGTTCTGTCCGAGCTGCTCTCAAGGCGCCGTTTCTTGGACGGTCCCCCATGATTCTTCAGCTCATTCACTCGAAGCACAGCGCTCATCTTGTAAAACATCTCGTCCATCTTGAATTGTGATCTCTCCATCTTCTCACGCGATCTCTCCAGTCGATTTGTGGCGGACTCCAACTCGCTTCGGGCTTTCGCCTCTCTCTTCATGGCGGCTCTGCTCGCGTCTTGTCGATGTTGTTCTTGATCGTCTAGCCACGTGACGCCGTTTTCTATCTGCCCAGCAAGGCTCAGCAACCTTTGCTTGTGATCTCCGCTCATGGCATTCGCCATCTGCCGTAGCTCTCTGAGTGGTCCAGCCATCATGTGGCACCACCTCAGCAGCGGTGGATCGTCTTTTGGTAATTCGTAGGTGTAGGTATACTCTTCAATGTCTGGTACAGCTTCTCGCATCCATTCCACGATGGTCTGGTTGTGGCTCGACGCCCACCATGCAACGAGGTTCTTGGCCTCTTCTGTGAGAACTTTAACCTTGTATTCATCCAACCAAACTCCCATCTCAGGCGCTAGGGTCTTTTGATCGAGAGAATACTTCTTAATCTTCTTCAAGATGTCTCGACCCTCCTTCATAACTTCGCTGCGTCGGACTGTCCTAGTCTCTGTGATGGTCCGCGCTGTGGAGATTTGCTTCCTAGTCGGGAATGATAAGCTCCTGAACAGCGTTGTGTTGGCTGAGTTATACCCAACGTCCCCTCGCGAAGGGGGGCGACTCCGGTATCGCGAGGAATCGAACTTGAAAGAGGGACTCTTCTCGATGTCGAAATTCGGATCCAATTTTGGGGTTTTAACTCTTGGAAAGGTCGGGTACTCTATGTTTCTGCCTTGCGTGCTGGCAGATTCATCTTTGTTAAAAGATGCTGAGAGTCTCTCATCCCCTAAAGTAGAGCAACTTCCGTCAGGCGGCGAGAACGTGGATGTATCTTGCAGAAGGGGATACGAAATACCCTTTTCCCGAATGGAATTGCGTCCTTTGTCTCGAAAGAGTTTCGCAAGCCCGCGATCGGCCAACCCCCGACGCTCCATAGCTTTGGTCGGACGAGAGGTAGAAATTGATGATGATAGTGTGCGAGAAGGGTAGCTGTGGTCTGTTAACTCGTTGAAGTCAGGTTGCGGTGTGATACTGTGACGGCGGTTTCGTTCGAGTTTAAGGCTTGAATTCATTAGCATACTGTGAACTGAAGTGAGCTTCCCAGGCTTTTGTCGTTGGGTATGATTAGAGAGATGTGAAAGGTGTTGAGAGAGGGACGAAATAGGTGCAGCTCTAGACAATGTGGCCGGACGTCTACGGTTTGTTCGCTCAAGAACAGTCTGTCAACACTAACACTGACTCTATGATTCACGGCAATAGATACATGGGCTCACCGAACTAAGCCTTAATAACTTCTCCCAAAAATACGTGTGTGAGCTATAGAACTCTTGGAGTTGAACCGAACAACCTTCACTATCCATTACCGTTTGTCCTTCTTGCCAGCCGCCAGAGCTGTCAACCAATCAACTAACCACGGCATATAATGCAAGCCACCTCGCTGGCACATACGTACCGTACGTACTGTGAAATCCCATGCCAAGCTGAAAAAAATGTGTGCACCTAGGGCACAGCACCTATATGATCCTAGGGCCATTGGCTCTCGGTCCAGATCGATCACTCTGGCAGAAGCAAATTGATCCACACCCACCACCATCGCATACCAAAACGTCAACATGCTTTAGTGCGGCCCACCCGCGCAGGTTATTCGCAGTTCATAGTTCCCTACGGGGTACCGGTACCTCTTCGGGTGTACGGTGTAGGACGGTGTGGGAGGTTGAGCCAATACACTCGAATTTAGAAACGCACCCCCAAGGCCGCAGTATCAAAGCCCTACCCAGATCCAACGCCATGCAGACGTAGAGTCTTGCAAAAGCTTGCTCAGAAATCCAGCAATGCAAGCCACAGGCTTCGCAACATTGATCCCAGCTCGCTGAGCAGCAAAAGCAATAATAGGCTTTCCACGTGATAACTATGTGAGACAGTAGGAGGAGGGTATATCCAGCACCTCCCACATGGAATGAATTGAGTCAATGCCCCTCCCCAGTCTACATTATTCCGATAAATATTTATCGACAATTTGTTGAAAACCCATGGTCATCCAACCCTGCCTACCTGCAACGCAGCACATGTTCTGAGAGCTTTGCTGGTAACCTGTGTTGCTTGTACCGCCTGCTTTGATTTCTCTCACCAACCTTCACCGAGCTATCAGTCGCTTATATGGCTACCAACTTCAGGGTGAACCTTACCCAACATCAGGAACAGCTTACACTGCTACCGACTACGCAGCCACCCTTGCTCAGCATCGGGAATATTTAGTCTAGTACTGTTTGCCCAACAACACCTGACCCCCTTCATTCTAAGACCATGAACCGCTCTTCCAGTGTCGACCACTCCGGCCTTATCTCTCCTAGTTTCCATCTCAACTACCAGGTTAGCCTCCCGCCACTTTCCGCTCTTGGGTTGCTTCCATCATTTGCGATGAGGCGAAGGGAGGTCACTCATCTTCACACTCCCGTGACCTTGATCGGTGAAGGCCCTGGATTCGCCTTGCAGCCTCTCCCTCGGCCTGGTATCTACCACCAACGACAGATTGAATCTACTCCATCTTTGCCACTCATTGATAGGTCTAGCACACAGGGTACTATCCCTGTGACCCAACGCCCCCTAAACAGCTCACCTTCCGGAGGTGCCAAATGTGACTACTTCGACAAACCCTTGACGCCCAAGCCTACTAACCAGAAGAGCTGGAAGGGAAGGAAGACGAATTTCAAGGTCCGAAAGTCTACTTCACCCGCCAAGTCCAAAGACCGTCATTTAGATTACACCCAACGTGGTCTTGAGGGAGAAGGAATCACCTTCTATGCGTAAGTTCGTGGACTAGTTACGAAAAACCTCTAGCTCATGAAGCTTTCAGGCAGGACGAACAACGCCGCCACAATTTCACTTGCCATGTCCCAGGCTGTCAGTATGAATCATTCATAGGGCGGGCGGAGCTCGACAGTCACTTCTTCCATACGCACGTGATTCTAGGCCTTGGGAACAGCTATGTCTGTAATGTTGGCTATTGCAATTTTTTGGCAAGCAACGGAGGAAAGCCTTTTTCTTCCACAAACATTCAGACCTCGATTGATCACATTTTCACGAGAGAATGTATGAGTCCGGTGCAGAGGGAAATGTACAAGATCCTCAACCCGTATGTCTCCGTGCCTTGACACGAGTCTCGAACTCTTTGCTAAGTATTCTCTAGCGTTAATACCGACGTCGACTGTGCAACAATCGACACAGTTCGGTCGGTGCCCACTCAGATTTCAGCTGCATCCCAACAAGTGATTCTGCCTAAGTTGGCGCCTAAACCCCCGCCAACTCCTACGACACGACGATACTGGGCCAGTGACACACCCTGAGAACATGATATATGCATGTAAGAGTCTATGTTCCATTGTTCAACGCACAATGCTTTCTGCAGAAAGTGCGCATTACGAGTTAAAACATGGGATGGAGAGGTCAGAACACAGAATGTTTCTCCAGTACGAATTTATGATGAATTTTTTTTTCTTTAAGTTATCCCTCTTTCTGCTTGTAATAGGGCAACTGAGGTTTTGAGCTTTTTTTTTCTTCTCACTCGGCTTTGGCAAGTCTGGGTTGGATTGGCCCTCGGCTCTGCTGCACTGTCGTATGGCTTTCAAGTTAGAGCTTGCGTCTCGCGCCACCTCGGGGAGTAGATAATTAGGGTTTTTTTTCTTCTTTGCAACTAACATTGGCTGCTTCTTGACCCTGGTGTTCATATCGCAGTGAGCACTCTCGCTTATCGACATGGAGCATGCTCAACATAGATGCTAGCATGATTAAGCATAACCGTATATGGATTGAATGTTTTCTGAGCCCCATCCTAGAAGCTTTACTGCGTAAATGGTATCAAACAGGGACTACGGCCGTCACATTTCCCCGAGCATCGTGATGTCATATTCCCAAACCTTGCTCCCCGAGACTCACTCCTAGACAGCACAATACCTTTCCCTTTTGAACGATGATGCAAGCCACCCATACAACAAAAGAAAGAAAAGAAAACCAAAAAAGGTGAGCTTCAGCTCTCGTACATTTTGCCACTGAGCTTTCGTCATTCCACCTCCAATTATTACTCCACGCGGATAATCACCTTCCACTGCAACGCTCCCGCCTCTCTAATAGCACAAGCTAGGCATCCACGCTTCCTACGGCTGATGATGGCGTTCCACCCGTTCTGGGCGCAGATGGCACGCACGAGGATCTCCATGTCTGAACCGAATTGGCGCTTGCGTGACTCGAAATGCATCTGGGCTGCAGCGGGGAAGCTACCTCGTCGCTGTACGATGTTGTACTTGGACGTCAGGCGCTCCCGTGTCGGGGACATGGGGGACTCAGGCGCTATGTTAGTGATGCAGTCAATAACAAGCACACGCTCGCTCCCCTTGCCTTGAGATGGGCGGCGGTTATTGGTTGAGACCGCAAGCAGCTCAGCCAGAGGCACGTGTTGCCTTTGTAGAAGCTCTGAGATGTGCATAATCTTATAATTGTAATATTTGTGCAAGGGGTGACCTGTAAGTCCGGGTTAATCATGATTTCCATCCGAAACAGAGACGCCAACTTACCAGTCCTATGCGCAGGGCGAGAACTCTTGCCAAGTAAATCAGATCCAGAAACATCTATCTGCTGAATCGTCGGGCTGGTCGGAGACTTCAAAAATCTGACACCACGAGATGGTGTGCAAGGATGGGCTGTTGTAAAGATGACATCATATGCAAGGGAAAGTGAAAAGCCTTCCGGGACCTGGTCGTCAATCGAGACAGAGAAGCTGACAGTGGCGGGGTGAGACAAGAGCTCGGGCTCTTTGTCAGTGTTTAAATGAGTTTCTTTGCCCTGGGTCTGTTTCTGAAATGGAGCTGATTGAATCGAATTCGCAGGAGCTAGAAGTTCTAGAGATCGGAACCTGATAGCTAGCAATGGCGGGGGAGTTGAATAGTTGTTCTCATGGGGGATGATGAAGTCAGCGGGGAGAACGGAAAGTTCGTCCGCGTCTCCAAGGATAGAGGATTCTTTCTCAAGTCGCTTCTTTGCCCAGAGCCTAGCTTTCTTACCAAGGTGCGCCAAATCCCCTAAGATGAATATTAGTTTCTTGCTTCCAAATGTTTTTAATTCAAGATTGAATCAGTCACCACTTACCTGGCACATCCTCAACTTCAATGTTGATCCAGCCGTCAGATTTACCCACCGGAATGATATCGCTCGAAACCCATCCCATGCACTCGGCAGATCCCTTTCCAGCGGCAATGACTCGCCCAACAATGCAAGCCGTGCTCCAAAAGCTCTTGCCCTTGAACACGAATCCGCCGCAGAGGTTGGCAACTGTACCCAACTTCTCCATCGCCGACGGGTCGTTTTCCAAGAGAGTCGCCATCAGGAAGTGATAGAGACCGTCGCCCGGAAGTATCAATCCAAAGACGTATGATTTAGAGAGCCAGCCCGATTCGTGCAAAACTGCTGCCAGCTTCCTACGCTGAAGCTGAATCCTCTCGTACGGGCTCTTTGGGCGATCCCACGCCCCAAAATAGGAGTCCCGCTTTGCTCCTCCATTTGCCATTGGAGTCGGGGTAGGACTAGGCATTGGTAGAGTATTGACCGACTTGCGCAGGTTTGTGGAAATCAACGCCTCATATGTGTCAATTCCGGGCCATTGCAGCTTCTTTGCGAAATGAGTGAGACCATTTAACTGACGCTGAGCATGACGTCCCTTGATTATGTAACTGTAGGTAGTTGACTGCTTCGCATCTTCGTGATGATGTCGCAAGTTGATTTTGCTAACGAGGGAACCGAGCCATCCTGATCCGGGTGTCAGTGGCGTGGGCACCCGAGGGGGAGTTCCCTCAATCTTGTCAAGGTCAATGTTCTCTAGCCAGCTTCGAGCAAGGTGAAGTGACCACTTGACCATGGCGGTCGCGGCCCTCTCGAAGTGGACAACGTCAATGGGTCGGAAAGATTCGACGCCATACTCCTCGCCCTCGGTGACGGCATCTAATCGAATGAGAAGCTCAGTGGCTACAAGGATCTGCATGAGAAGCCAGTACTTCTCCTCGGCGCGTTCGCTTGTATGTGCAGCATCGTGAATAGAAGAAGAATCCTCCAAGTCATCACCGTGTCGGCCTCCCCATAAAATCTGTCCCAACCTGATTCTCCATTCCACATGGGTGAAGTCGAACCAGACATTAGCTGTTCCGAGACACTTAAGCAACGAATTGATCTGGTTAGTCAGACTATAGTGGTCACGCTTATCGACCACGGCGTTGGATGGTCGCATAAACGTGTGAAAGAGGTCTTGATAAGTTGAGACAGAAGCTCGCTTGCGGAGATTGTTGTCTCGATAAAGCTCGCCGTTGCGCTTAAGTCTATCAAGAATATCGGTCTCTGGGAGGCGACGGAGGTGACCGAGGGGAGAGAGCATGCGCTCGCGTGCTTCCACAATGACTTGGGCCTTCTTGCCAACACTGTCGAAACCGAATTGCTCTTCCTCGAGGACATCGCCAACAGAAAGTTCGAGAGCGGATTGATAGCCCATGGTACCCTTCTCAAGGCCTTGCATGCTCAGCATATTAGGACGTTCGCGGCAGCGAATGAAGAAGTGGGCCTTGCGATTCTCAGTGAGCTCTTTGCGAGCCGCAGGATCACGATTAGTGTCTCTCGTCAAATGAGGCCATGCAGTAATGCCGCTCCAGGCGCGGTCTTCAATTTGGACATGGTCGGTGAGGTCGCGGATCTCCAATGCCTCATCAAAGGGAAACGCCACACTAGGATGGGGAGCTCCGGAACAGTGGCCCTCGCTCCGAGCAAAATACTGGGGTGCCCCGGAGAAAAGCTTCTCAATCTCGCCTTCTGTAAGTGTAGACATGATTCTCTCAAGCTTCAGTACGGGCTTTGTTGACGGAGAAGAAGGGGAGGCCACCTCCGTGCCCGGGACTGGAGGAGGAGGAGGGAGGGGCTTGTTCGGATCTGATGGTGAACGCGGGGAAGCGAGAGGCCGTGGCCGTGATGGCGAGTGAGGACCTACAGGTGGGGCCTGAAAACGGACGGTTCGGTCGGGAGGAGCGGCGCGGTGTGGAGGATAATGCGGGGGGAAAGTTGGTGAGACCTTTTTGGGGGGGATGGACTGAGTTAGTGACAGAACGACTCGACAAGAAGAAGTGACAATGAGAAAAAAAGGCACGAATTGAGGGGGAAAAAGGAAATAAAACGATGGGATGAGAAGAGGGGGACGGGATGGCAATGAATAATGAAATGGATCGATCGGATCAGAAGTCAATTTGGACCAGAAGAGGGGCCACCCAAAACTCAACCTGCAGTAGACGCAGTCGCAAGTCCGATGGCAATGCGGAATAAAAACGCCCCAATTGCGCCGCGCCCACTGAGTTTAGCACTGGTGCTTCATTCTGAACGCATGACCTAATGACCTGAGGGTGCAAGGATGGACGCCGAGTCGACGACGTGCAGAGGATCGACCTAGCACGCGACACGAATCGACTCCTCGTCGTACGGGCCTAAGAACCCAGTGACATCCACAGGGCGGCCACAGACCACTTACAGGCTCTGGGCTGAGGATGAAGCAGCGGGTGGTCTGATGAGCCGAGAGATGCGCATCTGCACCACGATCCAGGGCCCGTTGCTTACCAGATCCGAATTTGACCGTGTCATACGCTGCTGTCAAGATTCTTGGATCTTCCCATTCCTCTGCATTCACACATTGTACTTTTTCAAAAGGGCATTTGAGGGGTTCGAGGCTGCAGGGACTCGGGGGTGACAGGTGGAAGGTGGCTTACACTGTCTCCGGGGCTCATTGGCCCCGACAGTTCGTCGGTGTCTGTATCGGCGGCGTTCACTCGCCTGCTTCTCTCTTTGACCTTCTTCTTGGCCCGCGAGAGCAATCCCTGGAGACGGAAATCTGACATTGAAAATAGCCCGCTACTGCCAGTCGAACCGCCCCCTGGTGATGGTGCTGCTGCTGCAGAAGCCTCACCCTGGTGATCATTGCCGCCAGAGTCGTACTCGTCCTCCTCTTCCAGAAGAGTGGCGTCTAGCCGTTGCTCATCGCGCAGCTCATGCGGGGAAACTCCCGAAGTTGGTCCCCCAACTGTCGACTTTGTCTTTTTGTGGCTGCTCGGCTTTTTAGCCACCTCGACGGTCGACTTTGACTTCTTGTGGCCATACGGCCGTGGCTTGGTGAGAGGCATCGCCCCAGAACACCGTAACTAGTTGCTCCCACTTCGTAATAAATTCTCCAATTGCTTAATTGGACCCTGGGCCCTGGGCCCTTGAGCGACCAACTTTTTAATGCGCTGATGCTGCCACTCCGGAGGCTGAAAACCGCAACGAGCATTAGCAGCGGCGCCGGCGACGCGGTACCAGTGGCGAATCGTCAGCGTGTGCGAACGCAGAATGTGGATTTGTTGGTGGGTTTTTTTTTTTTTGGTCGTTTGTCGAAGTCCGTATGTAACCAGTGGGACGCCAGACCTTGGGACAGACAAGTCAAACGACGTTCGTCTATCAGTCGGTCAGTCAAAGTTCCGTGTTTTCCTACCTCTCCCAGTTGTCAGTCAGATGCTTTTTGAGTTGTTTTTGTTCTCGTCTGCGTCATCGATCATAGAAACTCCGATAAGAAATTGATTGGGGAGATTGGGGGTCGTTTTAGGCGAAGCTTTTGGACCAGCAACGTAGTCGCACATTCCGGGATGAAAGGATGAAGGCCCGCCCTGACACCATAGCCAGACCGTCGGTCAAGGGCCCAATATCGGTAAGGGGAATGAAGCAGAAGAATGAGGAGAGAACTAACAGCCAAAAAGAAAAGAAAAAGGGAAGTGATTGATCTTTTGTTGCTGGTGACGACAAAAAACCTGTCGATGATAGACAAGAATTGGCGACAAATGGTAACGTATTAAGGGAAGATGTAAATGAATGCCGCCGCAAGTTTATCATTAACTTTCCAATATAAGCACCACCAACAACGAACTGTCTCCACGGAACGTACATTGCTCAGCATATATGCCATTGGGAAGCCCTGCGGCTGTCTCAGGTTGTCGTCGAGGCGCACAATCCAGCCGCTTGTGCAGCAACGATCCCACAAAATCCCCGGCTCCCGCTTTGCTTCCACTTCAAACCCTCGCTCCCTTGGCCTCGTAATGGAACTTCCCTTGCGCAACAGAGTCTCCACACGAGGAATAATAATTTGGAAAGCGGACACTGGGAGAAATAAAAAGAGACTCTTGTCCTTCAATGGGCTCGTATTTTGCGCTCCGGACGCAAACACCCGTTCAAATGTCCGCAGGATCCCCGACGCTGCCGACTTGCACCCGAGGATTATATATCCCGAAAAATTCTGAAGCATGCAAGCAGCCCCTCCTCCATCTTTCTCACCTCCTCCTTCGCGTGCCCCTTCCCAAATCCACATCAATCCATGTCAACGTCAGTCAGCTCTGCCAATTGCGTCCCCTACAGCAAGGGCTCACACTCGTCCTGTGCGTAAAAGGTGGCTTTGAGGGTGTGCGTGGGCCGCACTTTGGACAGAGTGGAGGATGACCGTGGAGAACAAAAAGCGCCGCTGGAGCATCACCAGACGAGCCGAAGCTGTTTCGAAACCTCCGCCGCCTGTCCACCGCCCTTCTAGGCTTCTATACCAGTCGGAGATCTGTCCCTAAAACTTACCCCTGGACTCAAAACTGGTAGCGGCGCAGGGGAGATTGTTTCCCTTTAAACCCGGCTCCATTATTCGTACAGAGTAGTTATATTCTGCTGTAGGTCAGAAGAGGGTCGATGAGGGTCAACGGAGAACCATGACGAGTCCACGTAGCGTAAATCCAATCAACGAACCTTCTGGCCGCTGAGCTTGGCCGTGTGGTTTGACTGGGGGAACCGCATAAACCACGTTGTACCCATCTCTCTAATCCCTGTACTCGGAGCGGTTTGTTTGCACCAAGGAGGCCCATCTTTCGCGTTTGAGGTTGCAATGTTGGCACGATATCTGTCTGCTTAATCCCGAGCCTTACCTTGTCTTGGTTTTGTTTGCTTCAGCTCGGTATTCCCTAGCACAGTAGATCCCTACCTTCTCGCTATTTTAACTCTGTACCTAATTGTACAGCGACATCCCTACCAAACGCATGCACAGAACAGGGAATCACGGATTGAGGATTCATGCTCAACTTTGGTTCCACACCCAAATTAGCATACCACGGGTTCTATTGGGCCGTCCCTACTCCGCCTTCGCTAGTCCTCATCGTTTTGCCTTTACTTGAAACGGCGGCCTCACCCGGCTACAATCGTTTTGGCCTTCGAAAACTTCGAAACACACGACAGCAGCCTGTCATGAACCTTCTCAACCTTCTCCCTTCCAGGGATAGCTGCATCTGGTGGCACGGCACTTAATATATCATAGAGATAGGTAGTGTACCCGGATGTATGGGTACAAGATCCAAGCGGCGCAAACTCCCGCCTGATTGCCTCGCCTTTCACTCTCCTAAGACTGCTTGCCGCCGTGGCTGCCGCGTAACTGCACCCGTGCCTTTCACAAACCTTCCCCAATCCCCTTCAAGATAGATCATTTCTTTGTGGTATCTTCTCATTCCGGACGCCCTGCTTGAATAGTGAATGATGAAAGCAAAGCCCAGCTAGCCCCATGTCCCACCTCTCCATTCCCCATAGTCTTCGTAAGATGGTAGTGTGCTCACTGCCCAATCCTTTCTTGTTTCTCGAGCCAACGGCACATGCTAATTTGTGTTACCCTAGCTAGAGCTGATAGCGTGGGGTCCTGAACAGCATTGAGGCATTGGTAACACCAACAAGTCAAGCCCGCTTCAAGCTGGGGGGGTATCGTGCACCACCACGAGCACGTATTTGGAATCCGGGACGATCACCAGCTCCTGCTTCCGGGTTCGTAACCGAAGAAGCTTCACCTCATCCTATCGAACGCATCAGCTTTCTGACTCCTGGTCCACATGCCATGGTGGTGGTGGAGGGGGGCGGATCCCACCTCAGTGTCCAACTCCTGCACAAAATTTCCTGAGCTGTTGACAAAGTTCCACACCATTGCAGCAAATTGTTCTACCCCTTGTGATTCTTCCTCCTCTGGCGCTGGATTCTCGCTCGAGTAGGTCGTCGCCGTCGATGTGGTTCGCGTTTTTGATGTATGGAGGGCATCGATTTGTCCGCTGGCCTTGAGAATGGCTCCGGTCGTTCGATCGAGAACGATGCTGGCCTTGACACCTTGTTTCTTCGATAGACGATCTAGCTTCTCTTCAAAAGGGTCCTGCCCATTTGCCTATCCATAGTTAGAGAATCGAAGCTCTTCCCATCTCTTGGTGTGTCGTACCAGGGATAACGTCGCCATCTTTGAGGGGGTTTGAGACCGAGATGGTTGCTGACAAGTGATTAGTGATCGATGCGCCGGTCGAATGGGATGTTGAGAGTCTCACAACGATGTAGCGTGCTTGGGATCTTGCTTGCGACGGTTATCGTATCCTAGCAACGTGATCCATAGCTCCTCATCGCGGGGGCTAGGAACTACGTTCTGCCTCTCCACACCGCCAAAATTTCGAGGCCCCGCTCAAAGCCGATATGGGAAATCCTTGAGTTACGCATCGTAAAAGCTTGTGTGCAAGCAGTAGAAGCAAACATCTCTTGATTGAGTAATTATCTTGTGCCTTCCTCGTTTCAATTCAAATACTTTAACCTGTTTCACTTGTTTAACCCGCCAAAATGGGTTCCAGCAACAAGAAGAAGAAGGAGAAGCAGAAGGACTTTCAGGTACGCATTGAATGATTTCATTCAATATCTGGACAGACTCTTACGGAACATGCAGAAACCCAAGTTCAAAGTTGGAAAGGCCAAACCGAAAGCCTCCAATTTCACAGATACCAGCTTCAAGTCCAAAGGTAAGATGAGATGCGTACAACATCAACGACATGTGCTAATGATCTTAGCAATTGTTATGGGTCATCAGTCATTGTCGACAACGGCCCCCGATGTAGTTCAACAGTTCAAGCACAATCTATCTCTCGCTTCATCGTCAAAATCTGATAAGCAACGGAAAGAGGCTTTGGCATATCTTACAAGCCAGTTTTCGTCGGAACCCCCTATAAATCCAGTTGGCACGCACGCAGTTCTCTCCAAACTCCTTCCCTTAATCTCGGACAGCTCGACTCCAGTAAGAAGTCAGCTCTTGAAACTTTTCAGAAACCTTCCTCCTACAGAAGTAAGGCACAGCACCGAGCAGGCCATTATGTTTATTCGAGCCGGGATGACCCATCTATCAGCCGATATCAGCAATGATTCCCTTGGTGTGATGGAGTGGCTGTTAGATGTAGCAGAGGATGATGTGGTTACCTGTCCAGGCGGCTGGGTCAAGACATTAAACAGCTTCTGCGCCCTGATGGGTTGGCAGTTGGCAACCTCCAAAACAGGATGGTCTTCAGGTTCTCGGTCAGGGTTGCGGGCCAAAGATGCCGCAACCTACGCACGACAGATTACAACCCTGTCGAAATTCCTTGAAGCTGGCCTTCGTTCGGAGATAACAATCCCAGAGGACGATTCCGAAAACTGGGATAGCATGTACCGGATACCACGAGACTCGAATGCGTTTGAGTATCTCAACTTAAATGGTTCCCGCCGGGATGAGGAGGGTGAGATGTATCCGAGCCGGGAAGCTAGGCAAAGGATCTTCGAACGCAGATTTCTCGAGGCGGTAATGAAAGGGGCTGACCAGGCGAAGAAGGAGGGTGGTCCAACTGGCAGAGCTGCAGCGGTTCTAGACCGGGTATTGCAGGACGGAATGGGGGATTATGAGAGCTCGGCGGCAGTGGACATACAGGATCTACTCAGTCTTTGGTGAGCATAAAGGATGACAATTAGAGACCTACAGATACCCAAATACAAACTCACTGGTTGCCCTCGTAGAGGAAGTCAGGCAACTGAAATGACAAACATCTCTGCATTCCATAAACCCTTCCTATCCCTCCTGCAAGTTGACTTGGGTATGGAAGTTAGCGTAAGCTTCCCCTCTAGAAGGGTATCCGTGGTTAGGAACAGACCTGGCTGCTGTGCTATGCGATAAGACTTCATTTCTAGGGTGGCCCATGAATAGCGCCTGAGAACCAGCGATGGCGCCACCGGTTTCGTCATGTTTGCTTGCTGATGCTTTGTTGGAACAGGCTACTGACCGTGTTAGCAAGAGTTTTCGGCCTATCTGTGTCACCGGCAGCTGCTAACGGGTTTGGGGTATTACTGCAGTCAAACTGAAGGCGGTCTTAATGATGAAGCATGTTGGGCAAGCTACCTGCCGTGAAATCCGGAATCCCTCCCAGCACTGAGGACCCATCCGTTCAACCTTTCATCCCATCTGGTCTAGGCTCCTGGGAGAGATGGAGAACGGAATCAGGATGAAGATAAGCCTAAGTCATCCTCGGCTCTAGATATTCTTCGGACTGGTGATTTCACTTCTGCTCGCTAAGCAAATAGAGACGTATGTGGTCCTCTTGCAGCCTGAGATTGCGTTGAACGTAGTGTTGTTTTCTACTATCAATGAAGATAAAAAGTGGCATCTCGGTAGAAGAAGTTTGGTGCATCACAAGTAGTGGATGCCGCATTTTCAAAGGAGATGGGCATCTGGTAAACACAGGTACAGCTACAAGCAATTCGGATTGCGCCCACCAACATATTTTAAAGCATATCCTCGATTGTCCTTCATTTTCTCAACACAATCTCAGGCTATATCCTGGTCACCTCCTGTGGACATGGCTATTCAGCCAACCCCAGTACCCCTAATGCCAGTCCAAGCAATTCCACAGAGCTCCAACAGCTTCTAGTCATCTCGAATGTATCGTAGGCAAACCCCTAAAGTGGCTTAGGTTTTCATTCATAGCTAGTCGCACAGTCCCCTCACTCAGCCTGGCCAACTACAAGCTTGCTCGGTGGAGGGTAGCCAACCAATCCCCCCTAAGGTTATTCTATTGATATTTAGGCTTCTGGCCCAATCACTGAGTCACTGTTTGTATCCATATGCTTGGTCGCTGCGCGGGAGGAAGGTACAGCACGTGTGGCTATAAAAACAACATCCCCCCACCTCCTTCTTCCTTTCTTCGGTATTCCACCACACACCAAGTAGCGGCAGTTTCCTTCAACATCATCGCAGACTTCTATTCAGAGGCAACATTGAGTTGCAACCCCAGAGTTAAGTCGGATTGCTTTAAAGTAGTAAGTATTTTCTCCTAGTTTCCTCTTCACCTCTGTTGTTTGTGCGGAAACTGCACCGACAAACTACCTCTCCCTCCCCCAAACACACGCGTCGCCCGCTTTGCTATGCTCTGTTTCTCATCATTATTTCCTTGGTTTTATTTTATTTCCTGGACCTCCTCTAGACCTAGACACCTCTCCTACCTTTATGATGCGGTCTCCCCTTTCATCCCCACCCCTAACTCTTATAATTCTTCATCCTCCGAGCCCTAAAGTTACAGATCGTTTGGTCTACTAACACTCTCCCACCGTAGAACTCTGCTTCGGTGATTTCACACGTCTCTATCCCTCATCACTTCGAAATGGCCGACACCTTCTCCACCAAGGGTCTCGAAGAAGCTCTGCCCGAAAAAGCTCACGATGGAGGTGACAACGCCAAGTGGACCAAGCCCCAGGCTTACGACTATACCTCCCTGGCTTCTGGAAACAATGAAGAGCCTTGGGGGTCTCATGCCCGCTCTTACGAATGGAAGGACGAGTACGGGGATGTCGGTCCCAAGTACCCCGAGCTTGAGCTGGAACTCTTTGGCGAACCAGCAACCCGCCATGAGCGAACTGGTCTCGATTTTTCTCGGTAAGATAGTATCTCTTTAACCCACACTTTGACCCCTCCTCACAATTAGCAGCATCGAGAGTATCGAGGTCACTCAAGAAGGCCCTGTCAAGATCCACCCTGTCCACACCTTCAAGAGCTCTGGCCTCCACCCTGTCATGCTGGACAACGTTGAACTTTGCGGCTTTGATAGCCCTACTCCCATCCAAAAGTTCACTATTCCCTCCATTCTCCAGGGCTACGATGTCATCGGAATTGCCCAAACCGGTAAGTTATTTCAATTTTACTTCACTTTGCTCCATCTCACAAATACCCAGGTTCGGGAAAGACCGCGGCGTATCTCATTCCCATTTTAAGCAAGCTCATGGGAAAGGCCAGAAAGCTGGCAGCACCTCGCCCAAACCCAGCTGCATTTCGTGAAGGGATGGATGAGGTCACAGCTGAGCCCCTTGTGCTTGTCGTTGTCCCCACCCGTGAGCTTGCGGTTCAGATCTTCAATGAGGCTCGCAAGTTCTGCTACCGCACCATGCTTCGACCAGGTGTTGTTTACGGGGGAGTTCCCGTCCGTGAGCAAATCTCCCTTTTGTCCAAGGGCTGTGACGTCCTCATTGGTACTCCCGGCCGTCTCGTCGATTTCATCGAGCGCCCCCAAGTCCTCACTCTTCGACGACTTCGATACATGGTTCTGGATGAAGCCGACGAGATGCTTGACCAGGACTGGAATGAAGAGCTCGAGAAAATTCTGACCGGAGGAGGTATGATATTTCACTTCGCTTATCTACTGCTCTATACTAACCATAGCCTAACAGAACAGGACGAAGGCAACGTCAAGTTTGGCCTTTTCTCTGCCACTTTCCCCAAGGGCGCCCGTGACCTAGCCAAACAGTATCTCTCCACATCTCATGTTCGTTTCCGAGTTGGCCGTGCAGGGAGTACTACCGAGAACATCAAGCAAGTTATTCTTCAGGCCGAGAGGCATGAGAAGCGAGACCTTCTCCTTAGTCTTCTCGGAGAAATGGCCGGTGTCCGAACCATCATCTTTGTCAACAGTCGACAGGAAGCTGACAACCTAGATGACTTCCTCTTCAACATGAAGCTGCCTGTGACTTCGATTCACAGTGATCGCACTCAGCTAGAGCGCGAAGCTGCCATGCGTGCTTTCCGCTCTGGAAATGCCCCCATCCTGATCGCCACAGGAGTCACAGCACGTGGCATCGATGTTCAGAACGTCATGCATGTAATCAACTATGACCTGCCATCGATAGACTATGGTGGCATCGAAGAGTACACGCATCGGATTGGTATGTATCTGTTTAATCATTTCCAGATCCGATTCTAACCACGTAAATAGGTCGCACTGGCCGCATTGGACATCGTGGCATTGCAACGTCATTCTTCTCTGAACGTGATGAGCCCCTGTCAAGCGTCCTCACTCGAACCCTGCTTGAGACTAACCAAGACATTCCTGAATTCCTCCAGCAGCACATTCCTGAGGGCGCAACCCGGGAGAATCTCAAGTTCGAGGCTGACTCCGACTTTGATCCTGATGAGGCCGGGGTTGGTGGCGGTTCAGGCGATGGAGCTAATTGGGGAGGTGATGGCAATGAGGGCCCGGATCAGAATGGAGGTGATGCTTGGGGTGGTAGCGGCTCTGCCAACACTGGCGGTGATGCTTGGGGTAACGCTGAAGCCAATTCGGCCAATACTGGTGGTGATGCCTGGGGTGGTGGCGAAACCACTCAAGTCAACTCCGCCAGCGCCTGGTAGATGCCTTCCCCCAAAAATTGCCATAGAGCTGCTCCACCCATCCTCGTTTTCGTTTCCTACCTGGCACTAGATACCTTCATGACTATAAGGCGACATTGAAGTTCAACGAACAAGACGGTCTGAAGTAAGTCGTCATTTCGAATCACAACAGCAGATAGGCTCGCAGATACTCAAATCACAAAAGGACACATCACACTCAGCTCATGCGCAAAGTCGTATATGTAAACTTTGCACTTACCCAATAATCCATCCAGTGTAAACATCCTACTGCATGAGTAGAAGACGTGAATCCTAATATATAGCCTCACTCAACAACTACATCATTCATTAAGAGGTGTAGAGTGCTCCAGTTGAAGTATTCAATGGCAATAAACAAATATCTACCTGACGAAGCAGGGTCTAGGGAGGATGATGACATGGTAGCCTTGGGAGATAACGTGAGGCAGTTGACAGCGGATGCCTGCGACCCCTCCTGAGCTCAGCACCAGAGCAAAGGCAACATTTTGTAGGAAGGCAGAATATGTGGTTCACTTTTTTGCATCATTATTATTATTATTCCATGTTCCTTGACAATTGTTATTTTTTATGAATCATCCCCCTCAAACCTCCTAAGCATTCCTCTGCTTAAACATAGTATATAACCCCTCAATCTTTCGTGCAAGATCGCCGTAGCCAAGCTCGACGACACCCTGCGTAAAGGCCCAGCTTTTCTCTTGGTTGGCAATGGGATATCGTACAGGCGGTGGGATGGCAGTGCGGATGCCGGCCCAGCCGAATCGGTCCTCGCAGACTGCCTTGAGGTTGCACATGCCACGGAGACCTTCCTCGCCAGCAAAACGCCCATAACCAGAGCCATCGACACCACCGAAGGGAAGCTGGACAGCATAGTAGGCGGCAAAGTCGTTGACGGCAACCATACCGGCGCGGAGGTTTCGGACTATGCGCTGGAGGTGAGGGTCACTCTCAGAACCAAAGACGGATGCACCGAGGTCATAGGCGGTGTCGTTAGCGATGGCGAGAATGTCAGCAGGGGAAGAAGACTTGGCACGCATGAGCGTAAGGATGGGAGCAAAGCATTCGCGGTGGGAAATCTTCATGTCAGGAACGACGTCGACAATGAGGGTAGGCTGGAAGTAGTGGCCTTTAGGGTATCTGGGGTGTTTATATCGTTTGCCACCAACGAGAAGCTTGGCACCCTCTTCAACGGCTTCTGCAATCATGTTCTCCAGGCGGGAAAAGGAAAGATCAGAGATCATGGCGCCCATATCTTCGAGTTGATCGGTGCGGAGAGCTTTGACACGAGGCTCAAGGAGTTTAACGAGCTTGTCGTAGATGGCAGGAGGCGCAATGACGCGTTCAATGCCGATGCAGTTCTGACCAGCGGCTTGGAAGGTTCCGCGGAGAATGATTTCCACGATACGATCGAGGTCCTTGGCTGCAGAGTCGAGAACAATGAAGGGGTCCTTGCCTCCAAGTTCGGCGAGAACAGGAGTCAAGGATTTGGCGGCACTAGTAGCAACCAGTTTAGCAACCTTGTGGGAACCGATGAAAGTGATGTGGCTGATATTGGGGTGGGAAGTCAAGTGATCAGCAGTCGAGGGCCAACAGGCAATGACCTGGACAAGTTTGGGATCGTAGCCGTGAACAACAAGGGCTCCTCGGATGATATTGGAGAAGTAGTGACTGGACCAGACGCACTGCTCCGAAACTTTGACGACGATACCATTGCCAGCGAACAGAGCGCTAATGATGGGGCCCATCATGTTGTGGAAGGGATAGTTCCAACTCACGAGAGCAGCAACAACGCCAAGAGGCTCATAATGAACGGTGTTGCGCTTGTACGACATAAGAAAGTTGGTTGGGCGGCGGGAAGGGCGGAGAGCCTTCTCCCCGTGCTTGAGAGTCCACTGAATCTTCTCAACAGTGACGAGAATCTCGCCGAGCTGAGCATCGACCAAGGTCTTCCCACTGTCAATGCAGGCAACCCTGCATATCTCTTCAGCATTGTCAAGGATGTACTGCAATAGCGAACGCAAGACAGCCTTTCGCTCTGCAAATGTTGTTTGTTTCCATTGCCTCTGTGCCACATCAGCCGCGTCAATGGCACGGTCGATTCCGTCGGGGGTCAAGGGATTCGCGAGTTTGAGGAACTCGCCTGTGGCGGGAGCATAGCAATTAATGGCAGTGGATCCGGGCACATTGACGCTGGCTCTATCAACGAACGTCTTCGGTTCGGGGACCTCGAGCTGCGGGACTTGGTATGTCTGGACTCTCTCGAAGACGACAGCATTGGCCGCTCTGGTGACAAGGCGAGCGATAAGGAGGGAGAAGAGAACGGCGACGACAGAGGCAGCAATGGAGAAGTTCTGTTGGCTGAGTAACAGTAACGAATCGTTAGCACATCGAGAAGTCAATTGACCGGGCCGGAGGCACAACATACGAGATATTCAAGTTGTTGGTGGCATGGTCGCTCGCCTGGCGCCAAACGGACAGGAGGGGCCCGGGAAGCTCCATACTGTGGAGAAGGAGAGACACGTCGGAGTCGCAATTGGCGTAGAAAGGAGGGCGCCTCTATATCACCGTCTGTCCTCGAGAAAGGAAAAATCGACAGCCCTCACAATGGAGTTGTGGAGGTTGAAGCTGAGAAGTTGGAAACGCGTGATGGGGGGGAGTTGTTCATGATTGTAAGTGGAAGTAATTAAGGCACTCGCGAGGTGGGCCCGGGATCCCCCTCTGGACCCTGTAAAAAAAAAGCTGAGAAAAAATAAAAATAAAAAAGGAATTAGTCAAGGCACGATCGTATTCGTACCTGCAATCAGCACCATCTGTTGGAAGGGACTTTCTACAAGTAGCACCAGAACGGCACCGAATTGCAGCCGGTACTGGCTGCATGTAAAGCGACTCTCCGGACGTACCGGTATTCCGGATCTTAATGAGATACATACACGGTAGTCTACCTTATTACCAAGGTTATTAAGGTAGCTCCCACTCTCTAGCCCCCATCGCTTATCAATCTCGCTTGCATCACATCTCTCCTGGACATACAATGTACAGTATGTGGCGGCTCACCAAGACGTCGTGGATTATATATCTTCTTATTGAGTCTTCTCTGGTCTCCAAAACTGAAAAACTAAAAGGAACAAGCTATTATGATACCGTATTTACAAACCAACACCCTACGTATCCTTGCAACCGGCTCCCTCTGATCTTCATTGGCGACCGTGTCCTCTGTTGTTTTCTCCATTCTCTCCCCCTCGTCCTCAACGCAATAAAATCTCTCCTCATAACGAATGAGGTTTTGCTACTTTCTCAGCTCTAAAATGCGAAATGCGTAAATGGAGGGAAAAAAAAAACACAAGAGAAAAACCAGTGTAAAAGATGTAAAAACAAAAAAAGTGAAAAAATGAAAAGTGTGTCGCCAAATGCCGACTAAGCAAATCATACAAGCCAAAAACCACCTTTTGCATTTCCCCTATCAAAACGCCCGGCGTGTGTAAAACAGACTCCCCAAGAATGCGTGGGGATCCAAGCAACCAAATCAACCCCTTCTTCAATGGTGCGTTCATATTGCTTGAACGCCAGAGCTTATAAGCAGCTCCCTCAAGGATCCGTCGAGAAGCCACTCTTAGATCGCTCATGCAGATCGTAAGTGCATCAATAGCCTCATTGCAAGGCTCGGGATATCAAAACAAGAAAATAGACGACTCTTAAAAGGGAACTCCGGTGGTGTGTTACCGGTCGTGAGTGGAGGGTAATGTACAAGGAATGTCGATGTTCGTTGTGTCGTAAAAGTACCTAAACGTTGGCACTCTTGGATAGTGATAGGCCACGTAGTCGCGGAAAGCGAACTGATGATGACTGACTTGATTCAATCCGTGACAACCGTGCAGCTGAAGTGAAGTCATTACTGGCCTCGTAACTGGCTCGCACCCGATCCATCGACGCCCTCATACGGTCGTACGAAGGTCGAGCACGGTCAATGGATGGCCGTGTTTGACGCACACCATCGCCCCCCAAATCCATGGACATCCGAGGGCCGGTGTAGTTGGTTGAGTCACTACCATTCTGGCTATGCTGGTTGTACGTCGTCGTCCGCGTAGCCGTCGAAGGCGGATAGATAGGTCGCAGATCTTCATCAACGCTACCGTAGTTGGCGTGCTTGATCATTTTTTTCGATCTAGAGCTGTTGGAGGACTTGGACTTGTTGCTTCTTGAATCCGCCATTGTGGCATCATCTGACTCGTCTGTCGGCGACAAGTGCGAAAATTTGCCCATTCTCTCCTGCTCTCGAATGATATCGACATCGTAGGGCCAGTATACCTTCTGAAGAGCCTTGATAGCAAAGCGAGGGAACAGGCAGATGACCGGCACAATGAAGAAGATGGCCCAGAAGGTCGCCTCTCGATACACCTGACTGGCCGCACCGTAGAAGAAATCGGACGACGTGAAAGAGGTGTACACGCCGGTCCAGAAAAAGATGAAGACGTCACTGATAACGACAATCAGCAGCATCAGCCAGTCCCATCGGTATGTGTTGATCAGGATATACATATTAATCGTAATGACAGCCGGGTGGGCAATGTAAGCACCAAATCGGACACGATCATCAACGTTAAGTCCGTTCATGGTGACAAATTGACCATCCATGAAAAGCAGATATGGGATGAAGAAGACCATGACAGACTGATAAATACCATCAACCATGTAAAGCCTACCATTTGTTAGTACAGAATCATCATACATCATCATATCTTAGCCACTTACCAGAATTTGAGCTGCGTCCACTCTAGCCTTTCAATGCCCCGTCGATAAAGCTGGGGCACAGCCAGCGAAACTTTGTCCGATACATCTTGATCAAGGACACCCATGATACCAACGGGTACCGAAGTGAAGAACAGGTTGAACATTAGAATGTAAGTGTAGTCGAACAGTAGCGTCATATCAAAGTCCGTAAAGATCTCATACCAAAAGATGGCAAACGTCCACACCATGTTCTTGTAGAAGAAGTTGCTAATGGTCTCTGCGAGGCGACGGTAAGACCATCGACCATGTACCAGTACAAGTCTCTGGAGAAATCGGAACTGAGCAATGGCATAGTCAGAGGACATAGCAGCCTGTCGGCCTTCTACACCAGCAATGCCCACACCGACATCAGCTTCCTGGATCATGGCAACATCGTTGGCACCATCACCGATAGACAATGTCATAACGTCCAGACCGTTCTTGACCATGGCTACAACAGCGGCCTTTTGTGCGGGACTAACACGGCAGCATAGAACAGACTTGCACTGTTTGCAAAGAAGCAAGAACTTCTGCTTCAGTCGTTCGTTCAGAACCCATCGGAGGGTGAAACCATCGATAACCAGTCCATGCGTAGGCGCCGGGGCTTCGTGACTTTTCTTAGCCAGGGCAAGTTCTTCGTCGCTACCAGTAATGCCGAAAGCCTTCATGTTCTCATCAAGCAACTTCTCTGCCATGTCAACGAATGCGTCGTCCTCTGTTTCACCAGACTCGTCTTCGTCTACCTTCAGGTGGATCAGTTCCATGTCATTGTTGAGTAAATTGCACGAGAAACCGATGTTGATGGCCGTCTCCACCTTATCACCAGTAAGAACCCAGAGTTTGATACCAGCATCGCCAAGCAGAGCGATAGTATCTGGCACTCCATCTTGGAGTCGATCTTCAATCGCGGTTCCGCCCAAAAGGTAAAGGTCCTGCTCAATTATCTCGGCAACGGCTTCCAGTTTATCTTCTCGGTCCTCCAAAGCAGTGGCCGCAAGATCGTGTTCCTTCTTCCACGCTCTGTAAGTTTCTTCTGTTAACTCCTTGTGGGCGATGCAAAGGGTTCGCAATCCTTCACGAGCAAACATCTCCAAGTGTTCGGCTGTTCCATTCCTCAACTCCTTTTGTTCGCCCTTCTTCAAACGAGCATAGATAACACTGTCTGCACCCTTACAAAAAAGCACGATGCGGCCGTCCGGCATTCGGACGATCGAGCTCATTCGCTTTCGGGTCGAATTGAACTCAATAGTGTTAAGAATTTGGTAGTGGCGCTCCTCGCCGAGAACATTAAGATTAATGCCATCTCCCGAATGGCCGAGAACAGTAAAGCCCATGTCACGGGCAGTAGCGACGAGGGCCTCCTCATCAGGAGACTGAGCCTTGAACAACATCTTAGGCGGATCACCAGGAATCTGCTCTGCCATGACAGTATGGCAGAGGGCCAATGCCAGCATAAAATAATTGTTTGCTGCAGCTTGCTCGGGACCGTGCTCACCTGCCAAGTCGGCAACGAAATCAGGGGCAATAAAAGTGACGGCTTCATCGTCAAGGTACGGGTTGTCATGAAGTTTTCGGAGCCCTTCTATAGCTCGGACCTTAGCGACGGCAATTTCGGCTTTAATCCTATCCGCCTCTTTCTCAACGTCGATGCCCAGTCGCTTCTGCATTCCAGCCTGAGCCTCCGTATAGGCCTCTCCATACGGTTGACCGTTGATAGTAGCCTTCTTGAACTCCATAACGTTTTGAGTCAACGTTCCTGTCTTGTCTGAAAAAATATATTCAATCTGGCCAACATCATCCGAGATATTCCACGATTTGGGAATGCATGGTTGGTCAATCGGTTCATAATACATCTCAACATCGCTGTAGATGAAGATGGCCTGCAGGGTTCTGACAATTTCGAGGGTGATGTAGAGCGAGATAGGAACCAAGTTCTGGAACAAGACGATAGCCGCCCAGAACGTAATGAAGCCAGTCATAGCGGGGCTGCCACCAATCGATCCGAAGTCGAAAAAGGCGAGCGATGCATCCGACTTTCCCCAGGCTACACCGTTTACGATGGCAGAAAGCAGACACATGATGAGGAGGATTCCGAAGTTACAGATGACGTTGAAGTTCATCTCCCGAGCAATTCGAGCACGCTTGCTGGGAGTGATACCCGCATTCATGATAATTTTGGTGTCATGTCCAGTGTAAACAACAACACCGAGAACCCATTCGGTGTTTCGCAGATTGCAGCCTCGCAAAAGCATATTATCAATCGTGATTGGCTCAGTCATGTCTGCGGGGTCGTCATCAGGGTAGCCCGGAACAGTCTGCCGCCATTTGATAGCACCGTTGTACTTGTAGAGATTAGGATGGGGTCCTTCGCTCTCAATCACAAACTCAGCCCGTTCACAATCTCGAGCGTGCTTCAGGGAGCGACCACATCGAAGTGCCTGACGGACCTTAAGATTGGTCTCACCATCCAGATTCTTCGTCTCAACGTAACAACCACCATCGGGATCTGATGTGGAGAGGATGATGATATCCGCAGGCAGTTCATCGTCATTGTAAATGCGCACGAAATCTCCCACCACGATGCTCTTCCAAGCATCTTTCTGAAATCTGGCGTTTTTCACTTCATGATCGTATTGGATGACATTTGATTTCATATCCGCGATAGCAGCAGCACGCTTGGCGTCGTCGCCACTTGGTTCAGGAAGCTGGATCTTGACGTGAGGCTGAGGTGATGGTGAGGGCACAGGAGTCATCTGGATATCATCTCGAGCAGAGATGAACGAGTCGCGATTGGTGAAGGGTGAAGCGATAGAGTTGCGAATGGATTGTCGAGTGCGATAGGTCTCGATGGAGGCTCGGACCGGGTCTTCCTCAACACCTGCCTGAGCCTTGCGTCTGGCCCGCTCCTCTTTGGCTTTCTTGGACCATAGGGATACGATGGCACGCCATATGGAGCCGAAAAATGCGGAGTTGGCCTTCTTAAACCGTCGCCAAGTGGAAACATCTCCCTCAAGGACGTTGACATTCGTCCAGTTTCGAAGTCGGTGAACTGGAGCGTTGTTAAGTTCGATATCGAGAATCGTTCTTCGGTAATCTTCGATGGCATCTTTGATAGCGGTGACCGTAATGATGAAAATCAAAGGCACAGCGTTCAGGCCAGGGTTGGTGCCACTGCTAAAGATGGGGAAGATCTACTATACGGTTAAGGTCTCTTACACGGTACGAGTCAACGCCAGAGGTAGCCACTACTTACAACCAAAATAACCAAGAACAAGAAGAATATATTGGCGACATTGTGAAACTGGAACCACAGGTTCTTCGGAACAAACGATATGGGCGTGTACTTGGCTGTACGGATCTTATTCCGAGGGAAGGACTGGACCGGGTGGCCGTCCTCGTCTACCAGACTGTCCGGCAGGGGCTGGTTAAAGAAGAGTGTTCGGTTTTCAGACGTGTCTTCATTGTCATTTTGGTCTTGATTGCCAGAGGGTTCGTTCGGCGGTTGGCCATCGTCGCCAGACGGCTCGGAACCTTCGGGAGGTGGTGGGTTCTTCTCGCTGGAGTTGGTCTTCCTGTGCACGCGGTCCAGGAGTGAACTTCGCTTGTTGTTACTGCTCTTTACTGTCATTTTTCTGGTGGCCCATCTCGCGCGCTGGGTGAGATTTGCAGCATTTGGATCTAGGCCACCGTCCGAGGTGGTCGCTGTGGTCATGGTGGTGAAATCGCGGGCAAGCGCCCGATCGGCCCCTCGACGCCAGCCAGATTGGGAGAGTCGCAGCGGAGCAGGCTGTCGAACGGGAAGTCGTCAAAACGGGAGCGTGCAGGAGGGCGATGCAATTGAATCGGCACCCGCGTGACGTTGGGATCGAAGTCGGCGACGGCGACGACGAGATTGTGGTCGTCCAGGGACGTTGGGTGAGGATTCGATTCGTGGGGAAAGGAAAGATGAGAGGGCAGTTTCAGACGGAAATGAGAGAGTAGGGGAGTTGTTGTGTAAGCAAGACGGGGCAGGAGGGAAAAAAAGCTGCGGTGGACTTTGGGAAAGCCACTCCGCCAGTGACTACTAGGTACGGGGGGAGCAACAGGACTGGGGGTGCGCCTCCAGCGGGATACCAGGGACCCGTTCAATTCAACAGCTCTCAGGATCAAAGTGAACAACTGCGAGGGAAGCCTGGGAAAGCCTGGGACGGGCTGGGCAAGGGAAATGGCAGTGGAGAGAAGAGGGTGTGTGGAAGGGTGTGAAAACAGCATAGGGAGTAGAGTGGGTATTAATGGATGATGGATGCTGCACGGCGTGGGGCGTAGTGCATCTCTCCCATTTCGTGCGGATTTGGTAGATACTATAGATGCAGCACGAACGCCAACATACAGTACATAAGCCTTAATAAGACGGGAAAACTTCGATAATCCACACATATGTACAAAAAGAGGCCATTTTTCATCCGCCGCCAACCTTGTTTGAGCCTTGGCGGGTTGATGTGGCAGCGACGGCGGGAGCGGCGACGGTCGGGTGCCAACTACGTCGTGATGCGAGAACAATCCGAGAACAATCTGACTAGAAAGGTTTGATTCCCGGGGCATCCGGGAAAGGGCATTTCCTGCTTAGCATTACAAACCGACGCTTCTATGGAGACCGGAGCGGACGGGCGCCCGGAGGTAACGGGTGTAGACTGTGTTCATGGTCGAGTCGAGACTATCGTGACGCGCCACCTTGCAGATGCATGACGATTTCGTACAGCAAAACAGTATTGTGAAGTGTTGAGAGTTGTCGCTCGTTGCAACATGCATTTTCTGTTCTATTCCCTCCCCATTCCATCACCCTCCCAACTTTTATCATCATTCATCCAACCACTAATCAGTGGATTTATTGGTGGATACTCTTTCATCTAAGGAATCGGATGTACAGATACGGGAATAATGCAAAGAGCGCACATTGGACTCCCCCCCTTTTGCGCCGCCTACGTGCGGTACTTTCGTAGTTAGCTTCTTTGTGCAGTTCTCTGTACCGTCCACTGATGCCAAGTAAGCATCGCCGCTTTTTTTCGGACAACAACCAGCTCCGAAGGCATTGGCATTTGTGCGGAATCCCATCCTAGAAAACCGTCCGGGCTTTTCAGATCCCCGACGATATGCTACCGGCCAGGGGACAAAGGATAGATTCTCTAATAAGCCTCATCAGCATTCAAAGTGCCTAATCATCAATACAATGCGCACATCCTTCCATCGCTCTAAAGCATCCACAAGGAGGCTGGTGCAGGGTTTGTTTAAACTTCCTGTCGGATCCAGCAATGTATTTCAATTTACTCCTCGTTATCATCGCCTCGTGCTGGCATTTGAATCAGCCCCTCATGGCTTTGCATATCCCACGCATCCCCTTTATTCATGTTCCTCAACGACGGAAGGATTCTCCAAAACATCATCTTTTTGGGGAACGCGCCGCGTCTTAGGACCCCGGGCCTCTTCCATTAATTAACCCATGTGTAACATCCGTCCCCCGCGTGTCTCTTGTCTCGGGCGCTGATGACAGAGTTCGGTCAATGTTGCTCTGATCTCGTCAGAAATACCGTAATTACAAAGTACCTACGCGTACGACAGGCCCGCACGCGCTGTGCACACCCACGTCTCTATTTGTAGTCGATCCCGTACACTTTCTGACTCGGCCCGCTCACTTCTCGCACTCACACATCCATCCACATGTGCTTGCCGATCCAACGCAACACAGTCAGCGAGACCATCTCGAATAAATTCTGGCGGTAAGCCATCCCACCACAGAATCAGGTGCAGCGACCGCAGCATCATCCACAGCACGCTCTCTGCATAATCCGCGACAACGGGATCCCGAAATAGTCATAGCTGGATCACAAATCCTCCTGTGTACGAGGCGGTTTGAGCTTAATAATATAAGCAAGACGAGGGACGCTACCTATTAGTTAGCGGCGCTGCTGACATGCACTGTCTACCGTCCCAAATTTGCACAAAGCCGGCCACGTTGGTCTTCAAGTGTGTGCGAACTTTAAGATGAGACTGGTCAGCCAAGGAGTCCACAGGCCTGATGGAGAACGACCCTGAAAGCTGATACCAGCTCCGAGCCTCTCTTACGGAGTACGACAGGGGGGGCCTGTTGCCAACTACAAACCGAAGCCTTTTCTGAACACGCTGGCGCTGCTGCGCTTGAGCTTCAGTCTTCTGAAGTGCGCCTGAATCCCACTCACAAGCCAGGCGAAGGCGCGGGGGTTGCCTCAGAAATTATCCCAGCATCCTTCCAATCCCTTCCACCTGGGTTAATTGCCAGACAACGTAACGTTTCCCGGTACCCCGTGGATCCCTCCCAGTACCAGGGCTAAATCCATCAATTTCCCGACTCCGTACTATACTTCGTACTCCGTATGAAAACTGGCTTTCTTGTCTCTCAGGTCCCCGATTGCTTGATCATTTCCAGGGTCTCTTGAGTACGGGACCGTCCACGAGGGTGCCGCCGAAGTTTCGGTCTTGGTATCAACCAGTTTGGCTTGTCGGCCCAGATCTCCGCCCATGTCGACTGAAAAGATTAATGATACATCCCACAATCAACCCCACGATACTTCACTGGCGAATGTCTGTTGCCCTCGAAATGGAAATGCTCATCGACTAGCCAAGAACCATGAACTTGCCCAAATGTTCTCCAGGCTCGGGGCCACTGATGACAAAGCAGCCCAATGACCAGCACTAGCTTGTAAATTCGCCTCGGTCCTTTCGGCCTCTGATTCATGTTCGAGTATTGTTCAACTGCCTTCCTGAAAGGACCGCATCACGTATGTCCGTCGGCACCGCCTACGACGGACACTACGGCCACAAGAACTTACGTCCGGGATCGTCGGACTCTCGGGGCCTAGTTACGAGCGAAAAGCTCCATTCATTCGGGGTGGCAACAGTTCAAATCATCGAGTCTGGGTAGTGTAGTAGCGGGGCCACATCTCCCGCACCGCATCGATATTTTGCGGCCTCGCCGTAGCTGGACACCAAGACTGAAAGGCTCCACTCTAGTTCAAGATCTATAGTGCAACTAGAGATTCACTAATGAATACAGATTACAGTACAGTGTGAGAAAGTTACAAAGTTCAATGGCCTACTCGGAAACATCCTTTAAACAAAGTAATAATAAAAATTTTAGGACCGGTTCGTCCCGCGGGCGTTGGCGTGATGATGCCTCCCCGTACTCCGTATTAGCATCTGTCGCCCTCTAGAAGGGCATGAGGGGGACTACAATATACAATACCACTAATTAACACCCCCCAGCTTCCACCAAATCGTCATACACAGTAATACAAAGGTCGTTGGGGTGCACAGTGAGGCACGTTCCTCAATAGCCCACCAGAGACAATCGTATTGTACGAAACCATTTCACCCAATCCCGTTCGATATCTGGTGTTCCGTCGTGGTCTCCTGCCTCTCTGGAGCTCAAGCTCCACGTAACCCCGGCCAGGGGCCCCCTTGGCGTGCAGGTCAAATTTCCAGTGGCATGGCCGGCCTGGAGATCGTTGCGAACCAGAATCACCAAAAAGCAATGAAACGACGAGCTACGTAATCTCGAATTCTCAAAATACCTCCCCGGATTGGCTAGCCGTCAGGGAGCTGGTCGGAAATGCCCCATGAGCGAACGGTGAGGGTTGTATTAGAATCCATTCGCCAAGTAGGCATCTACATACTACGCACATATGTAGTAAGCCGCACTGTAGATTCTCTGCAGATTCTCAGTGCATCTAGGCACGATCTTGACTCCAGAAAACAAACCCGAGATACGAAGAAGCACATACAATACAAAACGTATGTGTGGTAAGAGTAAGGTTTAAAGGAGTATGTATGGGCTTTTGACATCACCCTTCGCACCACATGAGCGGTGTGAATCGATCTGCTACTGGACGTCTAATTGCGTGGCATCACGGCGATAACTCATTGTTGTTGGCTTGGGTCACATCTCAATGAGGGCGTAATGCGTACCTTCGCTCGACAATGTCACATACCACGATGGTCCTGCATCAAGCACATTCCAACAATCTAAAAGAGTCCAAATGGTCGGTCCCCTTTGTGTGAAGCATGTGCTTTATACATAACTGTAGGAATGGATCAGATCGGGTGCTATGAAACCAGTCCCTGAAGATCATTCGTACAACTTTCATCTACACGCTTCACGCGAAGGATACGAACCCCCTTTTGATACGCGAGGCTCATGGAACCCTTGCTTCCACATGCTCCGTGCGAGCGCCTCGTTTCGGCTCACCGTAGTCCAGCAAGGCGGCAAAAGCTGAGTTCAAGACTAAGGACCATGTCGATAGTCTGCGGCAAGGGGTGCAACGTACGCATAACGCTAGATTTTTGTAGGCTCTTAAAATAATGAAAAAAATACAATCTTCAAGATAGAGGCTCTTGAGACCAAGGCTCAGTGAAGGGGGGTACGAAGTACTTCGTCAAAGGAATAATTATTAGTAAGAAGGCTGGGGTCGTTACATAACCTCCTTAAAATTGTTGGCTGACCTTGGCAGCCGAAAGTGCCACAGCGAAACATGCTGCGCCTCCCCTTCGAATGATGTAAGCAGGAGGCTCCTTGGTAAATAATTACAGCGCTAAGCCACGTCGGCTTTGCTTGCAGGCACGCCACATCTTAAAGCACACGCCTTGTGGCTTTACTCTTCATCGCGACCACATGCCGACTCCTTCAAAGACTCTCTACATTTCTTAATTTCGACTGTAAAAACTGTGGCACCAATCAAGCGCGACTACTGTGCCCGATCTCCAGGCAGACCCCTGTCTCAAACCCCCTCTGGATGCAGTGTTGAAACGTCACAGACCACTTGGTCAGCCTCAAGCGCTTCCGTGTATCATCAGCTTCTGCAACTTGCCGGCTTCAGGGTGTCAAAGCAAGGCTGCAAATCATGCCTCGAAATTCAAAGAACAGAAATATCTTGAGCTTCTTCAAGCCCGTGGCCAAACCGACACCAGAACCCGATCGTCCTCAGACGCCCCGGAAGTCGGAGGACAGATCGAGACTAAGTTTGCAGTCGCCGTCGCCGCCGCCCCTACCCCCCTCACCTTCGCCGCTACCTCCGTCATCCCCGTTTACCCCAGCGGCTAAGGCACGGGCATCACTTACCCGGGACCTTGAGATTCGTGCCTCGGATGACGATGAGTTTGAATCTTCATCTGATGAATCCCTTGAGCGTTTGTCTACTATTTTAAGCCGTGGGCGTCCTGTCAAAGCAAATGACTCTCCGGTTAAAAAACTATTTGCTACACCGAGGAGTAAGAGAACCGCTATCGAGTTCCACTCATCACCATTGGCCATTATACCAAAGCACAAGTTTGATTTCAAGGCACTTGCGAAGGATGCGAAGAAAGACGATGCTACGAATGAAAGCTCCACCAAACATAAGGCCTTTTCAGACACTGACGATGATGCAGCTGCCCCAGCAGACTGGTCGCGAGATATCGTTGAAGACATCGTCAACGACAAAGGGGGTCGTGGTGTGCAAAGAGTCCTAAGAACAGTCCACAGATCAGACGAAGGCCAATCACAACCCCGATACTGCTTCTTCAAATGTGGCTTTAGTCCTCCTCCTTCAACAACTCCTCCGAAGAGTCTTGGAGGTCTTTGGAGAATACTAGTCCAAGCAGACGAGAAAACTCGTGAGGAGCACTTTAGATCTGGAATACCAACAACCATCTTCACGAGACAAGGAAGCTTACCGGATGAGTTATTCAACTGGCTCTTAGACGAACTTTGTGTCCATAAATCAATCACCTACCGCGAAGAGTGCGCTGATCTCATCACCAACTGTCCCGAGCAGATTGAGAGGCTGGTGACACCGGACCGCTTGAAAGACTTATTCTCGCGTTTGGGCGTCTCTGCCGACCTCGACGATCGACACTCTGGACTACCAATGTCAAACCTCAGCGTAGATCCTTATGAAGGTCGTGACTGGGCCTGCCTTGAATCCTTCCTTTCCCTCTTAAAGATCTTGGCAGTGTACATGGCGCTTCCATCTGTTGTGTACGCCTGTCATGCATTGCTGCGGATGGCTTTGGATGGGTTTCTCTACCACACTATTGGTCTCCTCACGGTGTATGAAGATGCCGTTCGAGTTCTCCTTCACGCCGTGCCCCTTCCAAACTGGGACTACTTCGTAAGTCTTGCGCTACATGAGTTGAACTCCGTCACTAATAGACCATCAGTGCTTTGCAACATGCTCCATGATACATAACCTTGCGAAGCCCCAGAGCATCAGATCCAATGTCCTTGCATGTCTTCCACGAGATCATCTTGAGGCAAACGAGTTAAGACGCCGGTTTGCGGTGGCTTTTTTGTTTGACGATCCGGAACTTAGTCGCAAGGACCCTGACAGGGTAGTCACAGTTCGGGACCTGATCGACCGATTAGACAGGGATGATTTCAGCTTTCATCTAAATACCGACTTTGCCGAACTCCAGGCAAAGGTCACATTCCTCGACGCTGCTCTCGACGACGGCTGTTTTGTTCCAACAGACGACCCCGAGGACGAGAATCATTTCAACATAGATGTCGACGAGTTGGCCAAACGTCTGCGAGAAATTTGGAAGGAAATCAACGACTCCGGCATGAAGCTGTCGCGCACTGAACTGAAGAGCACGATAGAGTGGGTTCGACAACGGCTTATGTATTCAGTACGGACACGGAAGAAACCCAAGAGCAGCATATTTGATACCGAGAACAAGGAAAACCTTTCTCTTCCAAAGCAACAGGCGTACATGAAGAATTTCTTAAGCCGAGTCAGGCAGAAGGAGGAGCTATTCCAGGATGCAAAGGAGACGAGTGACGACTCAAAAGAGGGGTTAGAAGAATTACAGTAAGAAAGAACCAAAAACAGATGGCTGAGCAGTAAACTTCTAATGATTATCACGGCAAAGTAATGGCAGAAGGAGTAAGGCAAATGTTAATTAATGGCTTCACATTTGGGGTATAACCTACGGAGGATGCGTAATTCCGAGGGTCACAATTGTCATCAAACGGGGGATACATGAGATCTTGTAGTATAATGACTAGAAGACGAACCCAATTCCAGAAACCAGATAATAAAAAACAGAAACCGTTATGATACAGCCTCTAAGCTACGAAGCGTGGACTGATTAGCAAAAACTCAAGTCTCGTAACTAAGAAATGCCCCCTTCCTCAGTTGTACACTTCTTGGCATGTTAACTTGGTTACTCGTGATAGGTAAGACCGTGGCGATTTAGTCAAAGAACTTGCGGTTCGGGTTCTTCCCAAACAAAGCCTCACGCACCGCGGGCGCAGCGGATTCCTCCAAGAGCTTCAATCGAGCCTCAAAAGTGTTGTCGATATCGATCTTGCCGTTTCCTCCGATAATGAAAACGCCTCCAGCGCTGCTATCCAGTTAGTCTCACGCGTGTAGGTAGGACAGGTAGGTGTCTCATGTATTACGCACCTTCCATCTGGTAGAGGGTCGTTCTCCACAATCTTCGCCGTAATGTCCTTGCCCACTTCCTTCTTATACTCCTTAGACGCCTCCTCAATGGCCTTCTTCACCAACTCGTTGTCCTTCTTCCTTGAACGGATCTGAAGCTCGGGTTCATTGAGGGCGTAGAATCCTTCAAGGATGAGACCTTGAAGGGCCTTCTGGTGCTTTGCCTTGTCCTTGGTTCCTTCGGCGAGCTTCTTATGGGCCTCCTCGAAAATGCCATCGAGCAGCTCCTGTCGGGCACCAAGGACCTTGAGTCGTGTCTTGTTGGCGACTGTCGAGCGGGTAATCTGCTGGGACATGGTAGCTTGCTTGAACTTCTTCTCGTATTGGCTGTCGATGGCGTCGGTCTCCTGGCGGACAAGCTTGGACTTCTCAATCTCGAACTCCTCGTTGGCCTTGATCTCGATCTCGCGAGCCTTCTCCATGGCTTCCTGCTTGATGAAAGCAGTCATCTTACGGAGCTCATTGTCGACCTGGAGAAGTAATGGGTGTCCGTTAGCGACATGTCCAGCGCGAGGGGAGTTGATGATGACGATGGTTGGCTGCGGGCGTTAGGCAAACGTACCTGCTGGTCGGACAATGCGTGTTGAGACATGATAGCGGATTAGAGAGAGGGCAGCGGATCTATGGGAGAAGGCAAAAAGAAGCGCGAAAGAGCAAGGGAAGAATTCGCAAAAAGGTTGGTGATGGCTTCGTCAGAGGGATGGCGAATGGAGATGAGGATGTGAGAACAAGCAGAGAGTGGAGTACGAAGCACGAAGCACAGGAGCTGTGACGCCAGGGCCAAGCTGTCGAATATACCAAGTAGTCCGCTAAGTACGAAGTACCAGGGACAGCTTAAGCAGCAAGCCACAAGCCACCTCTTAGCGGCTTCCCCTGCCCCGCTTACCGGTACCTTGGCCACTCAACTATCCGAGTACGAACATCACATGATGTCATGTGATTGCACCGCCACAGCCTTCCAGGCGAGCTACCACAGCTTGAGAGTGGCGGGGGTTGAGAAGCGTCTCGTGTTACATGCCCTCAGGTCAGGCGAACCTAGACTTGTCATGTATCTGCGACAAACATCCATTACTTCAGGGCTCCTGTTTACTAATTGTGTGCCTGAATTCTCTCGTTTCATATTCAATTAGACCCTCTATTTGTCTTGGTGCCACCGCTCGAAACCCAATATCCAGGCCGTCCTAGCCCAGCGATTCTGCGGTCAAGGCGTCTGTCAGCTCGCCCTTGCAGAGCCGCTATCCTCGAGCCTTGGCGTCAACCCAACCTCCAACAGCATTATCCGACTCTTACGCGCTTGCGACGTAGGCTGAACCAAACCACCACGATACTCTATTCCTATGCGACGCGGGTAGCGATTCTACAACAGATCTTTTCTACTGCCAGATGATCACGGATCTGGCGCAGGCGCAATGGGGCTGCTCGGCGGCATCTCTTCGGGCGGAAGCATAGCTGTATGTTGGACGGACCATATGAATCACATCAGTTTTCAGAACTCGTTAAACTAACAGGTGCCTGTGGTAGCTGGGAATTCTCGTGGGCTTGTTGTCGACGAGTGTGCAGAGCCTCGGCTTGACCTTGCAACGAAAGTCGCATATCCTTGAAGACGAGAAAGGACCCCTCGATATTCGCCGACCCCCATATCGCAGGAGAAGATGGCAGATTGGAATGGCAATGTTCATCGTGGCCAATCTCCTTGGCAGCACCGTTCAAATCTCAACACTACCGCTCCCCGTTCTCTCGACCCTCCAGGCTGCAGGATTGGTGTTCAACTCAATCTGCGCGACGTTAATTCTTAATGAGCCATTCACACGCTGGTCTCTATCCGGCACTCTCTTGGTTACAGCCGGTGCTATTCTGATTGCTATTTTCGGCGCCATCCCTTCACCAGCCCATGATTTATACGAGTTACTAGAGCTCTTGGGACGAAAACCTTTCGTGGCATGGATGATTCTGCAAGCGTTGTTTGTCATTGCCCTTGCGGTATCTACGGATATTGTCAACAGCATGTCCAGTCTATCACACGACAGTAGATTCCGACTTATTCGCGGAATCAATTATGGCGTTATTAGCGGAGATCTCTCGGCCCATGCGCTCCTCTTCGCTAAATCCTCAGTCGAATTGGTTATCAAGACGATTGGAGGACGCAACCAATTTGTCCATTGGCAATCCTGGGCGATTGTCATGGCCCTTGTAATCTTGGCATTGTGCCAACTGTACTATCTACACCGAGGCCTCAAGCTGGTCTCTACCTCGGTCCTCTATCCCCTTGTGTTTTGTGTTTACAACATCATTGCGATTCTTGACGGGTTGATATACTTTAACCAGACAAACTTGATTTCTGCTCTAAGGGCATGTTTGATTACACTGGGCACCGTTATTCTACTGTCAGGCGTGCTCGCCCTTTCGTGGCGACTCAGCGACGAGCAACACACCCCTGGAGTTGGCCAGTCAACGTTGGCACCTGGCCTCGGACTTGTCGAGGATACAGAAGGCGAGGAAGAGTCGTTGCTAAGTTCCGACCAGGCCACTGCAGTGGACCTTCCATCGACCTACCAGACTTTTCCGCCAGTCAACGGTGATGCCACTACGACGCCATCACGTAGGAAAAGTTCGCGCTGGCTTGAGCGTGCTGAAATTTGGGATGAATTGGAAGATCGAGACGAGGCTACGTCTCCCGAGAATCGACGGCGCTCTAGCACTATGCCTGGGTTCAGCGAATCATCGCCATTGATTCAGAGAAGGTCAATGCCGGTCCCACCTGTGGATGAGGAATCTGGACCAAGTACCGAGGTAACCCCGCGGAAGTTCACCAGGAGGCGAAGGAAGAGCACTGGATTCCCAGGGCTTGTTGCTCGAAGGAACCTCAGGCACAGAACCTCTTCCACGTCAGACACACTAAGTAATCTCTTCGCGTTAGGGTGGTGGAGAAATAGAGGCCGCCGACCGTCTCTTGGTGGTTCCAGCGTGGGTGATAGTTCTTTGCGGTCATCATATCGAGATAGCCGCGACAGTGGCCCTGGCGAGTCATCGAACAGAGGTGCTCGGGGAAGCGATTCAGCTGTATGAGTAACGTGAAATAGGAGTAGGCGATGAAGGCGTTTATAGAGCACTGGGTATTGGAATAGTTTGTGACTAACCGGCCTAAGAGTTCACATGGCAGTTCATTTTATGTGTGGCATTTACATATACTGTATGTTTTCGGTGTTTAATTCAAGATTGAAGCCTTTTTGTAGGTTGATGAGCGTTGAGTCTTGTCTGGCTTGAAGCCGAGGTCAAAGATAAATTTTGTAGTTTCATTCACTCGATGACAGAGCAGACTACATTGAATACTAAGATGATTGACATCTATAACTTATATGTAGTTCTCCAAAGTTTACTTTTGGAGATTTATTTGAGACTCAATGCCTCGCCGTCATTTGTCATCTCCAACCAGTGGCCGTCTCTCATCGACGGAATTTATGAAAACAGAGCCAAATAGTAGTTATCGTGCGTGAGAGAAGTAACAAAGGCAACTACAACTATCCGCAACGATGAATACCCCTGTAGTAGATGTTTACCAGCATTGCAACAGCTACCCTAAACCATCGAAAGGTGGACGCTATCCGCGCTTCGGCAATTGAATGTATTGGGTTTACTTTTTACCAGTCTTATCATGCAGGAGGTACATACATACTTGAGTAGCTCTACGTCGAACACGTCATGGTTGTCATTGACATCGCTCGCGGACAGGCCAGTTTCAGGGATTGGGCGGCTCATGTCAGCGTGGCTTTTAGCCACGACCAGGGCAGAGGAGGGGGAGAGAAGAGAGAACATGAACGCGTATTCGGAAGACGCCATTATTCTCGACTGATGGAGGCATCCCTCAAAATTGTGGAGACAATAGGTAAATTGAGTCCAATCGTAATTGAGTGTTAACTGAGATTGAGTTGATGCCTGCTTCTTGACGGTTGGATGTTTCCGAGTGGACCAACGTGTATGATAGTGTTGGGATGTAGGAAAATGGGTTGATTGGTACCACAGTAAGGATTCTCGCCGAGACTTGACTTTTACAGAGAATGGATTGCCTATAAGCTGTAGCTCACGATCGGTAGGTGAAGAGAGAGACAAATACTCGAAATGAGCCAGGTGACAAGCTGCCACTGGCTTCATAAGTGTACAAAACATGCACCTCAAGGGTATGTCCCAAGGCCGCTTTCACTATCCCAAATCCTACTCTGACGACCGTCATCATCTTGTTCTGTACACGTAGGAGTCAAAGTGGCTAAGAACTGAAACTGTGAGCCTTGTGATCATCGTGTATTGGATGAGACAAGTATGACTTGGTTGCTCTCCTGCTGCAGCTAATGAACCTAGAGAGCTAGATAGCAAATAAAGGCATCGCCGATGGTTTGGCCGCCACTCACTGTGGTTAGACACTAGTGACGGTGCTTTTTGCTTCTGCAATACTGCAATCTCCTATTGCAAGCCACAATGTGAGGGGAAGTAGGCGAGGTACGGAGTAGTTTGGGAGGGTGCTGTCCCCTCAGCGTAGAGGCGCAAGAGCCGTATTCATCTGTTTATTCAATGCTTCGCAAGCCTTACTCCCTCTCTCAATAACATTGTCACCATCCTGGAATCACTTAGAAAGCTCGTCAGGTTTCTAGGCATCATCTATTTAAGTCGATGTGATTGAAGCACAAATAACGACCTCAGCCGCTACAAGCATGTCTTTGTATCTCCGGAACCTCACAATCCTCCGTCGAATTCCCACTGCGCTGACTCCGACGGGGAAACCTTGCCTCAGAGTTGAAACTGCTTCGAATACTCCAAAGACGCTTGATTCGGACCGTGGCTCGTCAACACCTCCACAGGGAAACAGATCGAGAAATGCGCAGCCCGTTCATTTGATTACCAAGCAGGAACCTAGCTTAAGTAATAAAGCTGTCTTTCTCATTGCCCAGATCGAGACCTAAACGAAAACTTTCCGCTGACATGATGGGAATCACCTAGACCTGTTGCTACTTCGTAAACGGGCGTATCGAAAAGATATCAAGTGTGCATGGAAACCGAAGGAGTGTTGCCCCTCCTGCCCCCTCGGCTGCCCCACCGTTTTCAGGAACATTGCCTCGAGAATTTACGGTATTAACGGTATGAGTATATGCTGTTACCGGTACGGTTCTTCCTTTTGACCCATCGATCGATTACAATATAATTAAGTTGAGCTAGTGCAATGAACAACTTTGGTCCCATTGACCGGGAGAAGCTTGTCGGATCCTACTTGTTTCCGGGGGACAAAGTAGGTGCTAGCTCACCTGCTCTGGCCTAATGGAATAATCAAGTTCGCGAAGAAGAAACCGAGGGTCTATTCACAATGGCTTCGCATCATAACTTGAGAGGGTGCCAACCGTGTATTTGATGCAGTATTGTTGGAAATCACCCCGAGTTGCCTGTGAAAGGAGGGCTCTGATGAGAGAACAACCCGTGGCGGATATTTGGAAAGGAACAGGGAAAACTAGACAGGGTACAGCTTTGGTGTTCTGATTTGGAAATAGGCATATTAGTCGGAATAAGAGGACGTTCGCGAGGATTTCGAGGATTTATTCTTCCATCTTGAACCGGTTCTATGGCCTACAAACTGAGGATTCAAGAGGTACAAGGGGATTAGGAACCAACTGGAGAGAAACGATAAATTAGGCCAATCAGACTGGTCAGTGACATCACCAGGTTGCAAACCATATGTTGCGATCCCTGAATTTTCTTGTGCACAGCCTCAACGATTTGGTAATACGACCAACAATGAACCCACTCGGTTTGTTGGCCGCGAATGTAGATCTGATCCTTATTAACCTCGCGTACATTTAAACAACCCCATATGAACAGAGCATTGAACTGCTGCTTATATTAAGCGCTATTCTTTCTCTCTATTAGACATTCCGGCAGCATTCAAGCTACTCTCAGGATGTGTTCAGATCGAGCGGTCCGAACATGCAACTGGCTCTGTCCCCCTCATCTAACCTGGACTTTTAGTTCATTCATTGGCTCAAAAAAGTTCAATCGAGTTCTCATCACCTGCATTGTCATGTGTTTTGCTCTTGTTTATTATTACCTTATGAACTTGAGCACTCATCATGCATATTTTGAGGCGCCCATAATAATGGCCATCTCCGGTGCGCAAAGGGACGGTTATTCACCGAAACTCTCCCCGAATTCGGCAAAAGAAATCTCTGCAGATGGTCAACCATCTTATGAGACAGGAATACCTTGGCTTGTGGTCATTATGTGTACGGCGGCGGATAAGGAGCGCCGCATGATGATACGCGAGTCCTGGATGAGACTTTTCCGAGACGTTCCGTTTGATGGACGCTTTGTTCTATCTAACCCAGAGTCTAATTACACCGAAGCCTTAGCTAAGGAGAATATGACTTATGGTGACCTTATCGTCCTAAACCAGCCTAAAGAAGATGACGTGACTGCTAGTACAGTCAAGACGCTCGAACTTTTCAAGTGGCTTGCAGATGGTGGCACACGATACGGGTTTGTCTCTAAGATTGAGATAGATGTGTGGTTGAATGCGCGGGGTTTCTGGGACAAGTTCCTTACGCCGATGATATCCTATGAGGCCGGAGCCTGGAAGGCCACAGTCCAGCGAACGGTGATGGCAGAGCTGGAGTATTCCCCGTCCTGGAACCTTGTGTTCCCGCATGGGTCCATGTATACCCTATCGTGGGACATGGTGGAGTTACTTGTGCGGCTGCAGCAGGAGCATCATGTTGTGCCACGGGAGGACATGGATCTGACGCTTTTGATGCTGAAGGGAAAAGAATCGGCCAACTTTGTAAACTTCAGTCCGACGGAGATGTTTGACTATGAAGATGCCGATTCAAGAAGGGATGGGACGGCTTGGGCGAGAGAAAACACCCACCCTGATGCACCCCGTCATGCCCTCACGAACAGTGAAGCCATCGTGGTTCGTGACCTCAAGGAAGTGGAAGATTGGTTCAAGGTAGCATTGTGCTTCGATGAGAACGGCATGAAAGAGACGCCGCCAGCTTCAGATCCCGACCCCACACCGCCATTGTCACTCCAGTGGTCCGATTTCTGGTTCTCCTTGGGAATACCGGGCCGTTATAAGTCGCGGTTTCGGAGGATACCGGACGTTCTCTGGAGTTTCAGGAATGGTGATTGGATATGTGATGGTACGTGGAATTTTGGTAAGTCTAGAACCGGTTATGTAGGCGAATAGCATTATGCAAAACCGACAGAAAAAGCAAATCATATTTCATGAGAAATTCCGGCGAATCTGTTGGGTATGCAAGGAGACGTGATCCCTGCAAATACCAGCAGCCACTTAAAGCTTTCAAAGGAGGGCTGACCGGCAAGAGTTTGAGTGTGTCACACATTCAGATTGATGAAGGAATAAATTTTTGAAAATTTTTTGATCTAAGGTTGATATACCTACGTACATTGGCATCTACTCATTGGGCGGTTGGTAAGGACAGTGCATGATGGAAACCCCCGCTTGAAGGGAAATGCCAAAAGTGGAGGCTTCAAATGCATATCTTTACTTCGAAGAACCAGTTGTCATGGAAGGGCCGAATATAAGTGTACATGAGAAGACGGCATACGTATTCACACGAGCGGGGCTGGACCTTGAAAGTGTAGAATTGATGGGACACATAACTACACGAAGTTGAATCTTGACATACAGCAAGGCCGTATCGCCGTCCGCCATCCTAATATCTGGCGGAGAGCTTCTAGCGCAGAGGAATGAGAACGGTTCTTTGTACGGTTATGCCATACTAGGAGTTCTTGAGTTCCCAATCGATCATAGATGTCCCTGAGCTACAACCTGCCAGAAGCACTTTCGTGGCAACTTTACCATTGCCCATTGGCGTACTAATAGGCGATGAATCAGCCTCCTGGTCACTCGTTATGGGGCCGGGCTGTCGAACCACGACGAACTTGGTTCCATAATTCCAACCATATTACGCCGGGACGAGTCGCCTCCCAATCCAACCTCTTGATAACCTCTTCGCTACACCGAGGACTTGCTTGGGCAGCGTTACACAATGGGGCCAACGCCAGGTTTTGACGTGCATTCATGATGTGGAAATTAGGTATAGACAACTGATCTGCAACTCCAAGAACCACTATACTGTACTGAGTACAAGGGCAATTACGACCAGATCCTTGAACTTTTAATAGAAACATAGCTAAGAGTCTCTCGGCTGATCGTCTCCATCCGCTCGAGCTTGGGGCCTAAGAGGTGCTGAGTCTGCCATAACATGCTCTTTAACTTATGTTGCATTTTTGTTAAAGCCAGTTATCTCTTATAGCTTGCTTTCGTAATGGCTCGATGAAGGCACCGTGCTACATCCTGTTTGGTAGGGGAGACAACGAGCTGATGAAGGCCACATCTTGTCAACTCGGGCCGTTTCAACTACCCGATGAGACATTTAATGCAGGGAAGTGTTCGGTCACCTTAGCAGCTTGTCAGAAACTGTCATGGGGCCTTGCTAGCTGCAGATCGTGTTTCAACTGGGCTTTGGTTGCCAATTTTACTTACTGGTCGTGTGTCGATGTACATATGCGCGGCTACTCCAGGCTAAAGCCACACAGTCGCAATGGACAAATGCCCAGACCACAGCCCTTTGCGATAGGTGCCTGGTACTTGCGAACGTGCTGTCGATTGATTTCAATTGATTTATTGGCTCATGAAGGTTGCAGCTGCTAGAACCTTCACGTGGCAAGAAAGCAATAAATGCAGCTCGGTTCTCGGCATTCTAGCCTTTGCAAGTCGTTGCAGCCATCCCCCCCACAATCGAATCAACTTCACCACCGAGGCATTGCCGACAAGCAATGCCTCTTGCCCACCCGGCGAATGCCATGGGTGATACTATTTCCGAACCCTCTGGGGGAAATTCGGAAACCGGACCAAGATATGAGCGTGCCAGAAACGCGGTGCTGAGTATCCTCAGGACTTTCCCTCAGGATGAGGTCGGCTGGACTGAGCGTGGTCCGCAGTCTGAGGCTGACGTTGCGGTCTTCTTTGGTGCCCTGACAATGAGCCATATCCCCCATCAAACTCGCAAGATTATGCCATGCCGGTACCTCCTCGAAATGTTTGTCCAAAAAATGCCCCTGCCGCCTTGCCCACTCTTTGGTTTAACCTTGGCGGCCGCGTGTACGGTAGCCATGGGTGATGGACAACTTACATACCACGAAGCAGTAGAGATTTTGGCCGAAATATTCCCAAGACCAGATGGCGACCTCACTATCCAGCGGGCTGCCGTCGCGCAGCATGTGCGGTTCTTGGACATGCTAAAGCAATTTGACATCTTAGGGGGACGTGTATACGAGATTCCAAATCGCTGCATCAGTAAGTGAGCAATCCGCAAATGTTACCGGGACGGCATTAAAACCAGAATAGGACCATGGCTGGACAGGTTTTCTAGTTTCACCATGCGGCATTTCGATTTCCTCGAAGTGATCCTGCGTAAGGGGGAGGCAGGGACTTATAAGCCCGAACTACAGTTTGATTCGGGTTGTCTGCGGATTCAGCATGTGATCTACAACCTTTTTGCAGGGAAGTTCTCGTAGGTAATCTAATCTTCAAGTCGTTCGTGACTAACCTTGTAGTCGCTATCATATCGAGATGCATCTGCTTAAACGTGGCACCGAGGGCGTTCCGCAGGACTCTCGGCCGGTAAAGATGCCAGTCCCTGCAGAATCAATACCTACTACCAACTCTTTACCACCAGTCCATAAGTTCTTCCCATTGGACGGGAAATACGAAGAGCTGCGAAAGGCAGCGAGCTCAGATATTGTCGCCTTGGCTGCGACGTTGCGGCGTAAACCTCACCTACAGGTCTACAACTCGAAGGATGTATGGCCTGAATTGAGCAAAGTCGTTCAGGCACAGGTGAGAAAACTTTGATCTAAAT
Source organism: Mariannaea elegans (assembly GCA_930272665.1). NCBI lineage: Eukaryota > Fungi > Ascomycota > Sordariomycetes > Hypocreales > Nectriaceae > Mariannaea > Mariannaea elegans. The sequence continues at coordinate 73,450 of CAKNEU010000058.1, forward strand.
GCTATGACGGCGGCTGATTAATTACTATTTCTCAATAGGAGGAATCCATAACGTCCTTGGTCGAAGGAACAGGCAAGAGAATTGTGGATATCAATGGCCACGAGGGGCTTGAGCCTCGAATCATTAGAGTTACCCAGAGCATTGGCTACTTGGTCCCTGAAGGCTTCATGGGATTTGGCGTACTCCTGCGCAACACTGCCATGTCGGTAGCTTTCGGTGAGCAAGTGGTGGAGTGGGAGCCAGGCCACATCATGTGCTTCAGAGGTGAGCCACCGAAATTTTTGGAAGCAACGAAGCAGTTCTTCTTTTTGCTGGTTTTACTTGAGATTGAGCCAATGTGAATCATTACGGCGGTGTTGGTCAGGTCAGATGGAATTTTCAACAAATGGGTTCTTATAATGTCATATATTTGTTTGGGCGGGATGGCGGCAAGGAATTGTAATGAGGACAAAAGTATGTATGCAGCGATGATGGAGAGGGATTTTCACCAGGACGGAAAAGTTTTGAAAAGTAAAAACGGACAGATCGTCTAAATGGGATTTAGAATTGGTCCTTTCATTCTCTTTCCCTTAGGGATACGCCAAACGCATTGAGTTGTTCTCCTTACAAATTCTACCGATATTGATTAGGCCTGCCTCTAGTTACAGAACAGATGGCTGGGGTAGAGACCAGGGTAAGTAAGTCAAAACGTTGATACAAGTAGGACGGGACTTAGATCGGCGGCCGCTAATAACAAACGAGAAGAATAGAACAATGGTGAGTTGTCTGTGGTGGTGTTAGATGGTGGTGGGTCGACTAGCTCCGCGGGTCCTCCCAAGATCAGGCGTATCTGTCATTGGGTCTACCTTGCTGTTTGATAGGACATGGGACCGAGTAAGTCCCAATCGGGGAAAAGACGGCGATCGTGGTAAGTAAGGTATTGTACGTAAAAAGATCTCTGATGTTTTTAGGAGAGGGTTCCATGTGTAAGGCAGGGCACCCTGATCTGATCTTGGTGTTGATGGTTCCTGAGTAGTGTGAACCCGCCCAATTGCCAATTGTCCATTTGTTCTACTTGATCTCCTAGAAATACAAAGATGAGGTTCCGTAGTTAGACGTTTGTACCATTATCTTAGAGTCTACCATGTCACGGGTATGCCGTCGAAAAACTCCAAAAATAACAGCGAGTTAATGGTGGAGAGCGACTTCAAGCCACCGATGCACCATATCAAAGCCACTCGTCATTCATTCAACAATCTGCACGAATACCGGTGCTCTACAGCGAAAACACTTTATTAATTTTGTTATAGGCCTCTCTCTCCAAAATGATGGGTCGTGCGATCTGCCAAGTTGGCCAGCGCTTTGACATCCCACTAATAATGTGGCTGTGAGAGTCTTTGTTTCGCGGCACAGCCGTCTTGCTGGTCTCTGAAATCAAGTTTGATGATCGACGCTGGCAGGTGAAGTCCCCAGCTAAGGTAAGCTAGCTATGGTTCATGGCCATAGGCAATTAATCAGGTAGAAGAATCTCAGACTCGAGTCAGGTCCAGACCCAGACCCGATTGCCGAAGAATGTTCTGTGCCTTGGTCCAGAGAACCTGTGTGCTCTTCTTACTTCCGCTTCTAGCAAAGAGGTGTAAACGCGCAAACCGAGGGTTCTGGAGACCATGTTTCGGTTGGCTGACTTCCCCGCTGGAAAAGTAAATACCCAGACCTCAGCGACCACAGAAGATCTGCAATAATAGCACCGCTTACATACTTCAACGAAGAAGGCAGCGACCTAACAGCGTTGACCGTCTGTAAAAGGAAAACATAAAGAGATTCTGAGTGTTGGAAGCGAATTCATTATGCCAGGATCGCATCTATCAGATATTCCATCATAGCTCTTCCATTGCTTCCCTCACTCGTCGTTAATTCGGCTCAGCCGAGGCCGATTGGAGGGTGTAGCTTGGAATAGACCAAGTTATCGAACAAGCTCAGGTCCGCACACAAGACCGGTGGTGATGACATGCATGAGTGCCGCTGGCACAATTGCCAATCATCCTCTCGTTTCGAGGCGGCGGAGCATGAGTTTTCTGTACGAAACAAGACGGTGGGATGGAGCGGGCTTCAGAGTCGCAACTTCTTCTCGGTGCTCGACCTGACATTCCATACCATAGATGTATTCACAGGACACTCAATATTTATGCTTACAAGTGAACCCTTCAGCGAAATTTGACTAGTTTGGACAGTATCATATTCCCTCGGAACATGCGTGGAAGCTTCAATGATATAGAAAACGCACGACATGCTGATAGCGCTACCTTCTCTCAGCGACGTGAATGCTAACGCTCCGCAAAGCCTTGTCGGGCAACGACAAGCATGGATTCATAGTGGGATCACAGCTTAAACATACCGCGTGGTATACGAATACAGCCCTCACCTGGCCCCTGAAGGGTACCAAGTTATGTTGCTTCTTGCGAATGACGATTGGCACATGACACGCCATGTTTAGAAAGGCTGTGTTGGTGATTACCAACATCGGATATGTCGCCGTATTCCTTGCAGTATGGAGATTGATCGCGTAAAATCCCGAGCTGACTGACGGAGACGGTTCCAGACCGCATTTGATTACTTTCCTTACCACCTTAATTGACAATATGTAGACAGTGTAGATACACCCGCCATGGAAGACTTGGCACTGACAGTCGTCTAAAGGGTGCTATCTAATCCCGAATCTTCGTTACTTGAAAGCCTGACCAACTAAAAGATCTATCGGAAAAGATCTAATCAACATGTAGTACTGACGGATATTCTTTGTATCCCTCCCCTCTCTCGTGGGAACTCCAAATCCCTGCTCGGGAGTAATCACATCCCTTCTCTTCCGCGAGATCCCGCAAATGTACTGACATGTCTGCAAAGGTAAATCGGCATCGGTCCGCTCCTGTCCTCCAGTGCCTCTGTTATTGCGTCCACAATCACTTAGATTGGTTTGGTGTTATCCTCTAAGCCCCAGGTGCTTACCATCAACGAGTAGGGTGTATGGGAGGCCATTGTGGGCATCCCCACCGTTAATGTTACAATTTTATGATACATTTTCACAAAGATGTTCTGAACTGGAGGACCTCTCACTGTTACCGGCAACTCGCGGAGAACAAGTATATTGGGGGGTAGGGAATCGGCAGATATCTCGGGCCCGTACAAGCTCACGTCGAGCATCAACGAGGCGACATCTAGCTCTAAGGGGGAAATGCATGGAGACCAGGAGTCAATTATCGACCAGGGTGGTTTCCTAAGCTCAGTCATGGTGCGTAAAACGTATGAAATTACTCACGAGCATGACCATGGCGACCATAAGGTGTGGCATACCAGTCGCAGACCGGGCAATAAGGCGTCTATCTATGCGCGCGCGAGTAGCATCGTATGATGAAAACTATACCTATATTAGAGTATATACAATAGGTGATGTTATATTTTCATGATACACGATATGGTCTGGGCCCTAATGCTTGGAAGTGAGTGACATACTACAAGAATAGCATCCCGGGCATGTCGAACATCGGTGATACTTCTAGTGTCCGGTAGCCTCATTTCGAAGCTAGACAGCACAATTGGAGTTGGCATCTGAAAATCCAACATGCTGGTGCTTTGTACAATACCTGGTCATCGCCTCGGGAAGGGAGACAGCGCATCCTTGCACGGCACTCGGACAGAAACTTGGGATCCGCATCGGCATCACCTATATCAGACAAGCCACTTTCGAGCATACTTGTCGTCACTCTAGACCGGTCTTTCTTGGAGGACCGGAGAGCACCGATCACAACCCTTCCAAGCTACATACATATGTAGCTTTAGAGAACCTCGGGCATCATACCCCGCGATTTCGTGGCGAGCTGATCAACCGCTGGGCTGTCTCCCTCGTCAAATGGGATCATCAGACCTAATACAACATCAATTAGCATAAATCACGTGTCTCAGGTTATGGCTGCGACGCGCATTAGCCAGTGACAACAATGGCTTGGTGACGTGAATGTGGTTGTCTTTGCCGGCTCTCCCCAACCATTGCTTACCAGATGAGATAGTCTATGCAACATTCAGGAGTGGCAGATAGCTATCATCCAGTCCGGTGGTGATTGTTCCCAGTCCCTCGAACGGCCCCAGAATTTTATCCTTCGCCTTTGCACTGATAGCCCAACCTAGCCTGACAGATGGGTGGATCATAGGGGGTTACTCGCCCTGGAGAGGAGTCGGAGGTTTCCAATTCCATTCAGCTCCTCCATACGGAGGACGGTATCTCTCGTTCCACCGCCAGATTGTTGATCCTCCAGGTTCTCGACTGTTGGTGGAAGACGACCATCTTTTAGTCTCGCGCGAAGCTAGCAAAACAAAGGATGGCTCGTGCAGGAGGATTCCGTTGGCCATTGGGCGCTGCATGGGTTCCGGGGAAGAGCAGATGGGGTCCCGCGAGCGGGCGGATGGTCCACTTCCAAGTTTCCCAACCCCCCCAAGACATACCTTCGAAGCATAGGCGTCTGACGACTTGTCCATTCAGCGTCATGATGGATGTATGAATGGAGAGTACCGAGGACGGAATACCGAAGAGTAGGACAGAAATCTCGACCGCGCCTCTTGTCCGGACGTGGGACGATTCAGCTGCAGCTGCATCACGTCGACAAGCGCTGACTTTTGATATGCAGAGACGAACGCGAGGTTGCAGCTCCAGCTCCTCTCAGTGCGATCTTTCAACCCTGTAATCTGTACTGTCCAGTACAACTGACCACCCGGCCCGGCATTGCATGGATATAATCCTTGCTGGCGTAAGACAGGGGGGCATATTGCACAGCCCGCTGCTGGTCTGAGAGTGATTAGTTGAGCAGGTTGGCGCCGTCGGTCACCTTTTACCCCGCAAATATCGACATGAAGTGACTCGATACCAACAGTTTGTGAGCTCTGCTGGGGGGGTGGAAGAGGGGGGGCGCACGTTTTGATGGAGGTTCGTATGAGATCAAATCGCGATGCAAATCGATTGGAAGAAATTGGTAGAACTACCGGTATTACCTAGCAACAAAGCGACTGCAGACTTGCCAATTCGGGAAACCCTTCGTTAATTGCTTTTGACTAGCGTCGCAGCAAAAAGGGTCCCTTGTGCCATGGTTGAAGCATGTAGGTGTCCACGTCCGCCCGTCATGCAGAAGGGCAAGCAGAAAATGGTGGTTGTGGTTGTACAAAGCTCCGGGGGAGGAGACCAGCAAGTGGGAGGGCGGTGGCGCGATAATCAGGCATCGTCTGCGTCTGCGTGCCTCAGATCATACAATCCAGTCGGCCCTAGGTCCCTGGTCTCGGGGACTGGTTTGGTGCCTAAACGAAGCCTGAAGTTCGGCGAAAAGGGAGGATGGTGCTCCATACTTCGTACAGAGAAACAGGTGCGGATTACATCTGTAGAGAGAGCTGTATTGTGGCTGATTAACATTTGACCTCCCCCCCTCCCCCCCTTTCCAACCCCTCACTATAGCTGAAAGGAAACGAGGTCGAAAACATAAGAGCCAGACGCTGCCTCTCTCATCTACAACTGGAGGTTGATCTTGTCTTGGGAGTCTATCTCCTCCTCTCCCCGCTTCCTCCCCCTCCCCCTCCTCCTACACCTCCTCCTCCTCCTCCTCTTACTCCTCCTACTCATCCTACTCATCCTACTCCTCATCCTCCTCAACCTCCTCGTCCTCATCCTTCTCCTCCACTACAAAGCAAAACTCATCACCAAAAAACCATAATCGATAAGATCAGGTCAATATAATTAGGACTACATTTTTTTTGTACTAGTTCTCACTTCTCTTCTCTCAACCATCGCCATGGACCCCCCACAGGTTAAGCCTCTCTGCTTTCCATTAGCTCGTCTTCCTCATGAGCTCATTGGCGAGATCTTTTCATTTCTCGAGTACTCCAACAAACAAGCCCTCCTCCAGCTCAGACTTGTCAATTCCGAACTCGAGCAAGTCGCCAGGAGACATGCCTTTCGCACCCTCCGGTTGTCCGGTTGCTCGGGCCTCTTCACTGAAATGAACTTTTTGCACATTGCCAAGTCGGAGAGGCTATCTCAGTGTGTGCGAATAGTCAACATCAACACTTGGGGTCCATATTTACCTTACCAAAATGAATCTTTCAAACCTCCCGTGATGTTCATGTCCGTGCTGCCTTACCTGCGATATTTCCAGGGCATGACCGATCTCCATTTGCAATTCTCCCATAATCAGTACACCAAGATCGACAAAGAGGTTAAAAGAGACTACTCCTTTTGGATCCTCGATGTTATTCTCAATTGCTTGGCCGGATCCTGGTCAATAGAACGCCAGAAGCGCATCGATCGCACCTTGAAAACTGCTACCTCTCAAGCCTTTTATGGGAAAGCCCTAGAGCCGAAGGCAGCTCTCATTCGGCCGAGAGTGCTCACTGCTGCTCTCCTCGATCATCCCATTGACTCGCGTGTTGTCGATTCGCCAGCATTCCATGATCTGCTCAACAACCACAACATTGGCGATATGAAATTGCACATCATCGAAGACTACTTTCAAAACGCCGTCAACTCCCAGGTCCTACACACTGACCTCCACAAGTCATGGCTGTCAAAGAATTTGGGTCGGTGCCTTCGACAGCTGTCTCTCTTTTGGAGAGGCCCAGCGGAGGATACCTTCCCTCCACTGAGTATTGCCGAGGTATGGCCTGGCGAGGAAGCGGGAGAGTGGTTCCCTGTACTCAGGGTTCTGTCCATTGGACGTTACGCCCTCACCACGCAAGACCAAGTTGATTGGATCGCAAATGTTGGGAAAGGGTACGGATGTCAGGGTCTCGAAGAGCTCTATCTCGACGATTGCCGCATTCTCTGGCAGGACCTCCCCAAGAGTACTCAAGAATACGTCAACGACATCGCAGACGTCTTAGGGCCGCACATGTATGACAAATATCGATATCCTCTTCGATGGTACAAGATCCTCTCGCATTGGGCCACGCGGTTACCTAACCTCAAAAAGTTCAAGATCGGAACTGGAGACTGGAATCATATTCATCGAATAACATCGACCATCCTCGCTCCCTGGATTGCTCTGCTAGCGCGAACTTTCGAAGACGAGTCGAGGATCCTGACGAATAAAAACTTTGTCGATTTCAATCTCTCCGAACCGGGAACCGAGCTTTTCTGTGATATAAGAAAGTATGGTGATACCCAAAAGTCCTGGGAGTCAACGAGGTATTGTTCTCGACGCCAACTCGCTGAGGGAGAAGGTCGTTCTGCCGCTAGCAGTAACGACCATTTTACGGACCCGTACGCTGACCTCCCTCTACCTCTCCCATGGGACACGGAACCATTTCTCAAACTATTTGATGAGGCGTCGGTATCATTCATGTACCGGCTTGTCAAAGAGAGGAGTAAGCCTGAAGAGCCCCAACGAATCCATGAAATGCTGTTTAATGGGCCAAAATGTTGAGTGAAGATCATCCATACTTTCCCAGCCCCTGTTGCTGTGTTTCTTGCCTTCTTCGACACACGAGAAACATTGATATTTGCCATAAAGGGCTCTCTCTACCGGCAAAAACCTGGAACCTGAAGAATTCTTACGATAATGTTGGGTGGGATTCAGAACAGCACCACTGACTAACGACGTGACGGCCTCGTTCTTTTTATTTCTCCTTTCTACTCTCAGCATAGGACTGATACCCCAATCACACTCTGGAAGGACAAGACTGTCATTCAAGAGAGGCTTACATCGTTCTTTTCTCCATCTTTGTCCAACTATGCGCAGGATTACGCACCAATATTATGCAATTTTACACAACCGTAAATCTCCACGAGGCGATTGTGCCTTGGATGGAATCGCAACATATTCCCGTTGTGTTGGTCCAGGTAAGCATGTCTGTGGATTTCAGAATCCATAGACCATATTTACTGTCCAGACCAGCATCAAGCTCCCATGTCACAGGCAGACAATGAAGGGCCGCTTCACCCAATCACCCAATCACTTCGTACACAACAACATCTAAATGCCATCTAGTATTATTAGGTGGGCGAGCAACTCGTACAAACAGGCAACAGCCGATACAATACAAACCAAAGAACTCCAAAAGTCTTCCGCTCCACGCCTCCCACGCTGACCCGCATGCATGCTCCCAACGGCCCATCCCTCCAGATTCCCATCCGCACCCAAACTGTTCCCGTCCATTTCGAGTTAAAACACGCCGTTTGCTGTCCGTTTGGTCTCCACGCGCCCAGTCCCAAGTAATTTTTTCTTCATTATAGATCGACCCATGAGGTCGTGTAGATGTCTTCTGTTTCGAGGCCGGCCACGTTTCTGCAGTGGCATAGGGTTATGTTGTGTATATGAGTCGTCCGCCTGACAAACTAACTGATGGTGAGCGGTACAGCTGGCTGTGACAACAGCTCACCGACTTCCCATGAGCAAAACCAGGATGTGTCAGGGAAAAAAACGCCGTAGAAGGGCATCAATCGCAATGCCTCGAGATGTAGCGGAGTTGGTGAGAATTGGGTCCCAAATTGGGTCCCAAAATAATAACAAAAAAAAAAAAACAAGAGACCTTCTAGATGCAAACTTGGGCCATGAACTGCCTCCATCCCAGTGCACATATTCCATACCAAGAACCGAGAAAACCATTAGATGCGAAGGAGGAAACAATCGTGCCAGAAAAAAAGGGAGATCGACTTGCATGCCATGCCAATGATGTATGAAAGACGACTAAAAGCATATACCACAGATGAAATGTTCGCATCAGACAACATTTATTTAGCTTGAAGTTCTTTGCGCGGATCGTCGACGTCTTTCGTGTCAGGTCGAGCTATTTCCGAGCAGTAAGCTGTTGTTGTTTTGTTGAGTGATATATGTACGTGGGTATCCTAGGGGATATCAACAATTAGAGGAAACCAGAAATCAGTCCGACTCCTAGACTCGGCTGTGACTGGCGCTGGTTCGGCTACGTTCATCTTCTTCCTCGATAACGTCACTCAGCCGCGTAGGGTGATGATGGCGGGGAACTGTCTCCCATCCGGGGGTACCATAACCGGAGCCCGTGTAGTCTTGTGGGTTGGAATAGGCGCCTGTCCACTGATTGCCGCCAGCAGATGTCGAAGGAGACTCCTGTTTACCGCTGGGTGGGTTCGTGGTGGAAGGTGTCTCATATTCTTCTGCCCCGTCATCAGAACCCCCATATGAGGAGGCTGGAGCTTGGAAGGGGATTTTATTACCTTGGGCATCCAAGACAAAGTTGCCTTGCGCATCAATCAGATACTCCCCTTCGCTATAGCCGCCTTCGGAACCAGTTGCGCTGTAGTGGCTGGGCTGTTGGGGAGGTGCCGACTGCTGGCCGCGATACGCCTCAGCTGGGGCCGAAGGTGGTGCAGGAGCGCGGCTCTGCTGAGACTGAGACTGCTCGGGTGGGTAACCTTGTCCATATTCGGTTTGATACGCAGCCTGTCGGGTACTGGCATGTCGACTGGGGCCACCTTGTGTCATCGGAACGACTTGAACGCCACCAACAATAGTAGGTTGGCCAGACTGCAGGGAGAGAGTTCTGTCACGTTCCTCTTGCTCCCGGCGTCCAAGCTCCTCCCATGCTCGGCGAGCCTCCTCCTTAGATATAGCAAGCTCTTTACGCATCTCAGCCAATTGTTTTTGGGCCTTAGAGGTTCCCCGCTCATTTTCGACTGCTTCTCTAATGGCCTCAGCTCGTCCTTGCCTCTCTTGATCGAGATGGGCCTCAAGGAGGCCGTTCACTTCTTGGGCGCGCTCCAGCTCAGCTCTAGTCTCGAAGAACCACCTTTGGAACTTGCGCTCTGAGCTTGCACGAAGTCGCTGCAGTTCAACGACGGCATGGAAGAGATTTGCACCAGCAGCAGAAAGGTCCGTCACCTGACGGGCAAGTTGTTGGTTCATAGGATCACGGTTAACGTCGTCCTTATTCTGCTCCAGTTTGCGGATCCAGTAGCTCGTTAGGCCTTCCCAGTGGGCGGACAAGGTCTCCCACCGCTCAAAGGCATGAGGGAATGAATTTCGCGGCTTCGCGGCAGTGGTAGCGGACGTGGTAGCTTGAGCTGGTTGCTCGGTCGTTTGGCCAAAGGCTTGAGTAGTGGGAGGAGCTGGAGCTGGAGCTGGAGCGGTTGCGGGGAAGGCAGACTGCTGTACGGGTTGGGTTCGTGAGGGCCGAGGGGGAGGGGGTTGTGAGGTGGTAGAAGCCCGGGTTCGGGCTGTGGGTTCAGTAGCGACGACCTGTGGCGGTGGCCGTTGAGGTTCTGTAGGCTCTCGGGGCTCTACAGGAAGGGGTTCCTGCCCAGGGGCAACGCCAGCAGCTCGACGCTCAGCTCGTTTCCGTGCTTCTTCTTCTTGCCTGGCTTTCTCGGCCTTTGCTGCCTCGCGGGCGGCACGCTCCTGCATAATCATCCTAGGGCCTCTGATACCAGCAGGTGAGCCTGAAGGAGCCGGTGCGCCTCCGGGGCGGAAAGGAGCGGGCCTTGCGCCATTGGAGGTAGCAGGGACACTGCCCTGTTGTTGCATAAGTTCAGCCATGCTCGCAGATTCTTCCTCTAGATCCGGGGTAAAGGGATTGGGATTGCGCAGCGCCTCCTCGAGAGTAAAGAGGATAGCGCTATGCGTGTGCTTGGAAATGCGGACAACAGGATGTGGCTCGGTGGCGCGAAGAGAAGAAGATCGGCGAGGAGGGGATTGGGGAAGCTCAGATGATACTTCGTCGGGGTCGTCAAGTAAACCCTGCGATAGACGGCGTCGGCGACGGGAGTGACGTCGTGCCGAATGAAGCGGGATAAGGCCCAAGACAGTGGGTTGCTCAGGCAGGTCCTCAACAGGTGCCGGGATCGGCTTGGGTGCAAAACCGACCGATGCGGCCTCGACGTGTACCCGACGGGGTTTTGGGCTCGGGGAGCCTTCAAACTTTGGGGTTCGACGGAGACTTCGGGGCTGCGAGGACGGAGTTGAAAGTCGCTCGACAGGGGAATCAGGCGCGTTTGTATGCAGCGGTCTAGGCTGCTGGCGTTGCTTGGGGAGGGACGTGGACTCGTGAAGGTCGTGACGGTCGTTAGGGGCGGACGAGGGGCGTGGGACGGACACGACTGCGGAGCGGAGCGGTGAGGTAGAGTTTTGTGGTAAGGATGACAAGGTGAGAAGTTCACCAGCGGGCGCTGGTGGTTTTGTGTGGTACTTTGCTGGCGGTTTGGTGTGGTGAGGTGATGTGACTTTGGTGGTGTGTGGGGTTGAGCTCTCGTTGGAGCAGGTCAAGCAAGACAGTAGAATTGGTCTTATTGGAGGTTCGACCAACTCTCGAGCTCGACTGGACTCGAGACTCTGCGACAAAGCACAGAAAGAGTAAGAAAGAATAAAAAAACTTATAAAAACCTGACTGGAATTTTCTTTTCAGACAAGAAATGTCTGAAGAAAAGGGAAATGAAGATTGGCCGGCAATCGTCTGGTGGTTGATTAGTTCGAAAAGCTGGTGGCAGGGAAAGGTGCCAAAAATGCGGGAGGCTGGCAAACGGCCTTGGTTCCGCCCAGCGCCCGCGAGCGCCCAAGGTCACAAGTGCCCAAAAGCGAAGGTTGGACCAGTGAGAGCGCCAGCGGACCACAGGCAAAAGAAACGCCTGTGATTCCCAACTTCCAAACTGGCCAACCGCGTTTGTTCCCGTATAGTTTTTTATTTTAATCTTGGGAAACCGGCTGTTTTGTTTGTCGCGGGTGTTTTGACGTCCAATTGCTTCTTGTCAGTGCTCAATGGCCGGCGACGGGATCAATGCGCGCATTGGCTGCTTTTTTTTTTTTCTTCGTATGATGCGTTTGACTGTTGGTCAGGAACGGCGAGATACTAAGATCTCTCTTGGCCCAGTATGGCGAACGCACCCAAGGCTTACTTCTTGGTTTGGTTGAGAAGGATTTTGGAGAGAAGGGTGACCCCCAACCGGTTGGCTGCTGACCTTGGCGATGGATCTGTACTTCGCTGCCCAACGCGTATGGTGGCCGATGACGGGGATTTATGACGGCTTTCCTTGGTCCTTGAGGAGTGGGTGTGGTCGTATGCAGTTCTGATGCGCTGGACGTGTTGAAAAGTGTGTGCGCGCGATAGGACGCGACTGTGTGCCTCGTTCCTCGACGGTCGAACTGATTCCGAGGCTGGCGCAACACTCAAGAACTATGGGCAAACCCTTTGCGACTCGACCACGCGCGCGCAACACCAGTGAAGCCCCAAAACGAAAGGTCCGTGATCGCGCGATGGAATCAGGGTGTCACAATGACAGCTTGCTCGCAGCCCAATGGCGCAGCTGTGACTCTAGAGACCGAATCGAAATATCACCATCAGACTCGAGATGTGGCGCGACGTTTGGGAAGTGTGTGAGACGTTGAGGGTCCAGAGGAACAGAGACACAGAAAGGGAAGAGAAGAGACAAAGTTTCGACGATCAAGGGGGCAGCATAATCCACACTCGAGAGAGAAAAAAAAAAGACGCGCTCCCAACTCTCGCGCATCATCCACGCCTGCCTCGACGGGACAAGGGCAAGTTCAGATCGCTTGATGTGATGGACGGGGGACCAGGGGCGAGGGGACTGACGTTTAATCTGTACAGTAATGGTAGGCGAGAGGGCAGCTAATTACCTACCTACCTGTACATAACCACCGTATTGTACGTGCATAATGGCACATCAACTAGCATCCCATATCCGTCCAACATCATATGCTTCCAACTTCCAAGGGCTTCCAAGTCGCAGTTCCTTCTCACGCAAGGCCAACGCAGGGCAGGGTCAGATCCATTTTGTTGCGAGGCGGGCACTAGACTAATTACTGTACTGCTACCGGTACTCCATGCTGCAGCCCCCATCTCGGCCAGCGCACTGCCAGCGGACCGCGGCCGATTTGACCTTTCCTTGACGGTCATGGTCTTGGACGAAACGCATCCACTTTGGTCTCTTTCGCTCCAGTCCGTCCTCTCGGTATCTCTGGCGCCCCCTCCCTAGCTCTTAGGCCATTCTCTCTGGAGCATGGTCTGGGCCGCGGGCCCTTTTGGTGACGTTGCTCTTTCACACATGATCAGCCCAACGCCGGTCCGTTTTTAGACTTTGTGCTCTTCATTTCCATCCGTCTCTTGTACGGAGTACCACAAGGACAAATATGTAGCTCTCCCGCCCTCGTTCCCGCCTCGGGAGTCGGGACGGGCCAAACGACGGCGGCCGCCCGTCGACGATGACTTCTTTTTTTTTTTTTTTGGGAGGGGGGTAATGGGGGCTCAGCCCGAAACAATCTAATTACGTCCCCGTAGGCACCCTGTTTCGGGGACTGGCTGGCGTTCGACCTGTCCTCCACTATTCACAACTGTCTCATGTATGCAAGAAGCAGGTCTGTACGAGGTACAGCATATAACTAATTAGAAATGCAGTGATGCGCTGACATTTGCGCACAAATATACGACGGTGCGTATGCACGAACATATGTATGCCGTCTCCGTCGTGCCCTGAAAGCATAATACCATACCCTCCTTGCCTCCTCTTCTCTCGTCAAAGCGCCCTCAACTCAAACCGTTAGCGTTGTGCATGCATCGAACGGCCCAAAGGACCCCCTCACCGTTGCTCAACAGTCAACCGTCTATCGCAATGAGCCATTGCGCAAGCAAAGGCTTTTGTTCCTTAGAACGCTCATCCCAGCTCAAGAACCTCAGCCATATTGCGCTGTGAGTGAAAGGAAAATCACCCGAGGTAGTCCGTACGTACGCAAGAATGATCAATGACGCCAACATTGTCTTCTTCAAACACACATCCTCTGAACTTCATCGTCTTTTCATTTAACTAGCCCATGTCCAACAGGGCTGACCATGGACAGCAACGTGGTACGAGGACCCAACGTCTCCAACCCTCCCACCACGGCCGCCAGTATCACGCTTCCAGGTCCAGGAATCCAGGATTGAGAATGAGGGGGGGTGGCCCCGCATGTAACCCACCAAGAAGACGAGGCGAAGGCCGATTGGCAGGGTATCCAACCCTGGAGGCCCTCCTAAGATGAACCATCTTGCTTCCCCTCTGTGTTGTCAACCACTTCTCAATCCCACCCTGGCCGCCGGATCTCATCCCCAATCCTGGCCTTGGGCCGCTCCACAGCACCGAGAAGCTGGTTGAGTTGGGCAAATTGGGACCAGGATCTTCCCTGGAAGCATCGCTGCATCGTGACTTGTTCATGCCATGTGCTGTGTGCTGTTCTGCGCAAGGGGAAAAAACTGATTAATGGTTTTCACTTTGCCTTGACACTGACCGACCGCCGCACCGTGCGGGGCGCCCTCTTGCAATCAGTCGCGAAATGCTGCCACGCTCGCGCCTTCTTGCTCTCTCTCTCTCTCTGCGTGTGTGTCTCGCGTAGGCGTTCAATGTCTCTCATTCTACTTAATACGGATATTTGTTGGGCAGGGGTAGACAGCATCTCCCCTGCATCTGCATGTTCCAGTCCCCCCCCAATGATACAGCCGAGGAAAAAATAAAGAAGTAGAACAAAGACATAACAAACAAAGGACCAAGCGGCAAGTCTCTTGTCCCCCTCCCTTTGCTTCAAAAGCTCTTCAGCAACGAGGTCGAAGCCACCGGACGCCAGCCAATTCAGGCCCTGGATGGACGAGCGGGACCACCCACCGGCACGATCCCCCCCAGGTACGGCGGCCGCGGCCAATCAACGCGACGCCACTCCTGAAACTACTGGGGGCTCTGCTCGAAGAGGAAAATGTCACTAGGATCCCAGGCACATCGATGGTCACAACTCCCATGTCTTCAACCGTATGCGTAGTCCTTTCTCTTCTCGCACGACTTTCCTGGAGGTCTGACGACCCCCGTCCTCAAACGGAGCATGTCCCATTAGCCGCCCCGCGTGTATCTCGCATACACCTAAGATCGTCCGACCCCGAGCTAGCCTAGGGTTTTGTTAACATGATTGGGGACGGAGCCTTCGCTGCTCTGTTCCCTGTCGACGTACTCGGTTTCTAAGTTAGGCCTCGGTTGCCGGAGACAATGTGAGTTGGGGGTCTGCCCAGAGCAACGAGGCTGCCTTCTTGATTCGATGCCTTGTCCGTTTCCCGTTGCTACCAAATTGTCAATTTCCACAAATGCGGTCCCCTTGTCTGAATAGTTGCAAAACCCTGCAGATCCATCTAGTGAAGAGGGAACCTTGCCCATTACCCATGCGAAGCAACCATTATTCTGGGACGCACAGAGTATGCTCCCTCTCTCTCGTGGGAAAAGCAGCTATAGTCGTCATATTCAGCCACTTGCCATTCAACTACTGCAGGCCCAAGGCAGGGTCACCGTGTCAGTGTCAGACATGCATTGTGATCGACAAACCAATATGCGTTCATTACGTAGGGGGTGGTGTTGCAGTTTTATTATCAGTTCTCTGAGCCGCCGGACCTGGGCAGTACTTGTTTGTCTCTGTGTTGCCTGATAGATTTTACTTTAGTGTTCGTCGAATCCGGACGAACTGGTTGATATGTTAAGGTTAACTGGAAAGCCAATGTAATGCTCACACACAATATTCTCAGATTATATCTTATCAAAACTATATGAGCTATTTATCTAGACACTAGAAATAAGCTCGATGAATGAAAATGAATCATTACTCCACGAGACAGCTTCCAATTACAGCTTGATCATGTATAGGGTAAGGACAAGAGAAGCTCATTTAGCACCGTCTCCATTTTCTCTCAATAATTAAACTCCGCCCCTGCGTTTCGTTGCGTGAGGTTTGCAACAATGTCGCAGACGATCATTTGTGCCTTGCGTAAGCCGGTAATGGGCCAGCTGTCAAACTTAATTATTTCTCCCATACATGATAATCATCTGAGAAGACTCTAACTGCCACATTTTGATATCCACACTCCTTCCGAGACGGATAACTGAGCGGAACCGTACCATAACACGGCTTCTATAGTCGTGGGATAGCCCCAAGGCAGTGGCGTTTACTCTCGTATCGGAGTCTAGAAGAAGCAATGCGAATGGAGAGCCCATGCTGGTAATTCTAGATTCATGGCTAAACTGGCGCTAGTCCGTGTGTTCGCAGTTAGCCTGTCATGTATTTAAGACTATGGACAAGGGCAAAGTGCATTGCCCTTGTATGGGAAACAGCCCAATAAGCAGCATATTCCCGCAGCTCGCCTAGCAAAGAAAAATGTGCACTAATTAGTGCGTAGGACTGCTAAGAACGTTGTCCCATGAATTAGTTCCTCGTAGTTGAGGCGCTGGGAAGGGACACGCGTAATATCTTAGCACAACCAACGCAATTCGTCCTTAATGGGTGAGAGACGACATGATGATAGTTGCACTTGGAGGCATTTCCGACAGTCACCAACAACATGTGCGCGTGAGACGGCGAAGTAGTTGAAGAAAGAGATACTCAACAGACGAATTGCGTCAAAGCCACGGGTCCCAAGCCCCTCTATGGCTCTTAGCGGCGAGATGATCGGCGAGACATATAGCCCAAGGTGAGGATGTGTGGCCGGTAGTCAGTTCAGCTAGGCTAAGAACCGCGATCGACATGCCCATTGATCGGTTTCGACGATCTAATTACCCCAGAGCAAAGCCCCAGAGCTTTTAGGATGTTAGCCTAGGTTCGCTGGATAGTGTCGATAGTTTGGATAACCCTAGTGACGCAAGGAGATTTAGGGAGAGTGTGGAGGGGACTGAGAACAACTTGGAGACAGAGACAGCCGCGGAAACGAACATAAGAGAGAGGGAGAAGAAGCTGAGACATTCAGCAAACAGCGCGGAAAAAGATCCTTTGTAAACAGAAGCCCGAATCATACACGCTGTATGAGATGTAGGGAGAAGGCTGCGAACGACACCATGGATTCAGATATAGCAAAAGATCATCCGTTGAGAAAGACAAGCAGCACGTACTGGCCACATATTGACTGCACATACTGAGCATAGAGCTCACATTTTGAGAAAGACACGCAGACACCTGCAGATGGATGCTGAGGTAGGGAGTAGGACACATCGACACAGGCAATACATGCAATCACGCATCCTCATACACACACGGGGCATACGTTACTATTGCTAGCTCACTTTAGATGTCGGGCCTACCCCTCCCCTCGTGTTTTTCCTTTGTCTCCGTTTGCTTCTCGTGTAGGACTTTTGCGGGGAGGCAAAGCAGCGCGTGGGTGGTCAAAGGTGCAAGGGTGATTCTCAGACACTCACGCGGTCCAGAACTAGAGGCAGGGCATAGAGGGATAGAAGAGGAAGACAGCCAGAACGAAGGCGAGAAGATGGATGGTTGACCAAGGTATCAGTTTTGACAAGTGATAGATCAAAGCCGAGGCTCCAAGGTTGTCATGGCGTAGCGCATGAGCTAAGGGTAGCTGCCGCCACTTCCTATCGTCTGAGCTCAAGCAACCAGGGTTGCATCTGCTCCTGCTACAACCCATTGTTTTGTCCGAGTTTGAGATACTGGGGGCGACCATCAGCTCACCTTATTACCACGCCTCCTCCACCTTGAAAAAGGAAGAAAAAAATAAAATAAAAAACCAAAGGTGGGAATGTAACCAGCTGCCAACTACCTAGCATCAGAACCCTCTGCTTCAGCAGGCCACCAATAAAACTCGATGCCAATCTACCCACAACAACAACAAGCCATCGTCGTTCGCTCTGCCCTTTCGTTGCCACGGACCTTTACTTTGTTTGGGTGGTCTTGCTAGCTCGGTCATCAAAGACATTGTCTCATGCCTCCGCCCTGACATGTCGCCACCTACTCCGTACGTTTCTCACAGTGCCAACGCGCAAAGCAAGGGAACAACGCTTCAGATGCAGAGCAAAGGAAATAAGTGACTGACTGGCTCAATCCCACTATATCCTGGGTGCTATGATCTCTTGCTGACTGAGCATCTTTCCAAACCCAACTTGACACATTGGCTCAATATCGGTAGACTTGCTGCAGCCATCGTCATCGTGTATCACTTTCTCAAGCAGAGGCAACCGCGCGAGAGCGAAACGGTCTCGGAGACACTACGGACCCTACCGCCCGTACTACGAAGGTTGAATCAAAGAGTTAATCTACCACTACTTTGGGTGGTTTTGTGCCCCAGCCCCTCGCTGATCACTGCCTCGACTGTGCGGCATTCCCTAGTGGCCTGTGCCCCCCGTCTAAACCGTGTCCGTGTCCGTGTCTTGATCTTGACATGGGGCCATGGATCCGATCGATTGGTATTCTTAGTGATGTACTACCATGAGCACCTCGTTGCTGCTAGGATTTGACGGGGACGATGGGGCTGCTGGGAAGTCTGGATAGCTGGACTAAGCAATGACAGCTTCTTAGAGTGGAATGGTCCCTTGGGACCGTTTGGAAGGAAGCCGAATATGCCAACCTTTTGGTAGACAATATGGGTTATCGAGTGAGCCAAAAAGGATTTTCACCACTTGTTAGTCATAATCTTTCCTTCTTAGTTTTGTGTTTCTTGTCTCTTGTCTCTTGTCCCGTCTCTCTCGAGCTGCGCCTCGAATCGTTCTGTTTGGTGTGCCGTGTACTTGCTTTTTTTATTCTTTTCGCCTTACACTTTCCCTCCGTCCGAACCCACTGGGTGAGTGATGGTTCCCGTACGGACATTACTTTTTATTTTATTTATTTATTCCCCTTCCTCTTCCTAAGCCTCGCCGAGGCGGCTTGTTTGAGAGGGCGCATCAGAGCTGGGTCAACAATACCCGAGAACCAGTGCTGTGCTCGGACCACCACCTTCCCTGCAAGTGTGGATGGGTGAGTGAAGTGCATCCCCTCCTGCACATCTCGATGATGCAAGGATATGCAAGGGTAGGCAAGCCTGTGGGCAGCTACGATCAGGGCCCTGCATGCCGGATTCCAGATGTCTGGCCCAAGCGTTTTGGGGAAGCAAACAACACGCCTGCATTACGGGCAGGAAGGATGGTTGGGGATGATTCAGCTCTTGAGAGGCAGGAGCAGGAATGCCCCTCTCACTGTCTTGCTTGGAGGAGGGGGGGGGGGGGGGGTCTCTTGATTGAACTGGAACACCAACGCATCAACGATTTGTGTGTGTGTATGTCCCCACCAGTCCAGTTGTGTCTCAGAAGCAAGTCGTTGACCTCTGTGTGTATTAACTGACTATTTGTATATCATACAGCCCCCTCCCTGATTGTGGTTCCATCTCTCCAATTGTACTGTTCACCCCATTCTTGCATCTGGATACCCATTTCGCAGCTATTCTCCCCTCACCCTTGTCGCAACATGGGCGGCCTAACTAAGCAGCCGAGCAGGCTGTTCAACCTCAAGCTTGTTCGCAAGCACTTCCCGGAGGGCAGCAACACACGCCCCCGCGCCGAGAGCAGCTCCCAGCAAAGCGCCAGTCGAGTTATCAAGTCTAAGGGAAGAGGTGGATCAGTCGGATCTGACAGCTCTTCGCCCGGGCTCAGTGACGACCGAAGCGAATCAGAGACTTCCTATGACGAAGCAGACCATCCCTACCAATACCAGCAAACCTCCGACGATATCTGGAATTCGTTCTTCCAACCTGGCCCTGGAGAAACTACGGAAGACGTTCAGTTCCTCCTTAAGAACAAGCAATACCCCGCCCAGCTTACCACCGTTGAACTCGGCTCACTCGAACAACCACTACCGCCTCCAACCAAGCCACTTCCGGCCATTCCCAGTCACACTCGACCCCGAACTGCACCGCAGCGGCCTAACCGAGAAGTGGAGGACTATCCGGTACCTGCTTGGAATCCCCAGAACACTCTACCTCAAACTCGAAAGGTCGGGGCAACCTACTCACCATTCCCCAAACCTCTCCCTTTGCCTCCGAGAACTTCATCTATTACACCTTCATGGCAATCCTCTCGAGAGACGCAAAAGCCTCAAAGAACAACCCGACCCGAAATCACCGCTACCAAGCAAGCGCATCACCACAATGCCAAACACTACCGTGATATGTCTAAGGAGAAACACAAGACTGACGAGGAGATTCGCCTGGAAGCTTTCCAGGAACTCTTGGCGCAAATTGTTCGCGACCCCCCAAAACAAAAATCGCTCACAGGCACTTGTGGCCGAGGATTTATCCGCCCACTGGATGAAGTTATCATGTGTGAACAAGCCGAGGCCACACAACCTTTACTTGGAAGCTCTCCAGGTTCAGATCTAGTCTTGCCTCCAGTTGAGGATGACTGGGATGAATTCACTCCTATTCTCTCTCGATCAGACTCATCAAAGAACCTCCCACCAACAGAATCCCCATTACCAGAACCAATCACTTGCGATCTTCAACCTACTACGGCATCTGAAGAGGTCGACCCAAGGCCTAGTAATTGTGGTCGTCGACCTGCTGGGGCAACACTCGAGTCTGTTTGGAAGATGAAGTCGCTTGAAAATCGATCTTCTGTAGCTGAGACGCCTCTTAAGACCACCACTCGTGAGAGGCCAGTTTCTATGCTCTCAACAGCAAGTCGTTCTGATACCCACCTTCCCCTTGCTGAATCGGAAACTCGTTCCATACTTCCAAAAAAGTCGGTACCCGATCTTCGAAGGGTGCCCAAACTTCAGCCCCCTCCACTTCCTAAAGTCTCCAAGGCTGCCAAAGCTACCAAGGCGGTCAAGGGTGCGAATGCTTCTGAGCTTATCGAGTTTGAACTTCCAACACAATCTGTGTGGGAGGAGGATGACGACGAAGTCCGTAAGCGGTTTGATTTGTTCAGGATCCTCCATCGACGCGGAGGCAGTGAGGGCCGTCGATCGAGTAAGAACAATGAACAGGGATACGAATGCCGCCGCTCAAACACGGGTTCGGAACCATCATCGCCTCGTTCGCCTCGCGAGGTGTGGAACAGTATGTTTGGACGTCACCGCAAGTGATGGCGTCCTTGTTACACTCTTATATCCAACTTCTTTGTCTCTACGACTATTGACAACTATACGGAATCTTCATGGCCAAAGCCGATTCCATTTGATTCAACATGTATTATATTTACGGCAGCGCCAACACCACGGACCTTCCCTTATGTCTTTTTTCCTTTTTTTTTTTCCTCCATTTTTTATTATTTATTACGACAATCGTGCAAGAGCAAACTGGGATGAGATAAGACCAGCATGAGAAGAACGGAACGACCCCGTTAACGTGGAGTATCAATTTAAAGCGAATCGGTGATACGGCTATTAGACCGCTGGCTTCTCATGAATTGGAAGAAATGACACAGCCATCTGCGAACAGGCGCAAGGCATGACTGGGAACGCGGAAATGAGGGAACAGATATGATTCAAAACCCAAAACCCGAATAAGAAACAAAAATATGCGTTCCTCCCAAAATGACGAGCCGTGTAAGCGGGTTGCTTGGTGATTGGAGCAGATTGATTTAGCCCACCTCGAGGTTTGTTATGCTGGTAGACAGCCGGAAGAAGGACAGTACCAAAGAAACATAAAAGGTGACACAATAAGCACGCACACAGGACTGCTTTATTGTCTTGTTGAAGTATATTTAGAGTAGACGTGTCGGCTTTTTAACAATTGATGCGACTTTTTTTTTTGTGATCGATATGCTGCGTGCTATCTAAGTTAGTCATCAAGATTCGTTTTTAACAAGGTGTTTTTGTGAATTGAATGATGGCATGTTGATCTTGAGATGGTACTCTGTACATCCCTACGTACGTCAAACGAAATTCCAGTCACGGCAAAGATGGTGTGGCGATGAGTTCCTAGATCCCACATTCAATTGTGTGCGTCTGATTCATCACTCCTCCCTTATTTACTCGTTACATACGTCCATTTGCTCGCACAACCCTTTCTATCGTAAACACCCAGCCATTAAAAGACAAACAGACATTCCAGAGCGTAAACAGCATCCCGTTTCGTCACCAACAGCGCTCATCGTCTCATTAAACGCTCGTACACACATTAAGATGCAAACATATGATATCCCTTAAACCCTTTGCTTAGCCAAACGCCATACCGATGCAAAAATGTAAAAACAAAAGAAGTCGCATAAGCCCAGTGTTGGGCAGCGCGTCGAAGAAGTGAACGAAAAAAGAGAAAAAAGGCCATTTGGATCGAGATTCGATCCTTCATTCTCATCATCGGAAGCATGTGGCGTGGCGTGACACGCATGTTAAAAAAAACCATTAGACATCATTTTACCTCATAGATCGCGTAGATCTCATTGTCTTTTCGGTAAACCGTTTAAATGGGCGCACACTAAGGCGGCGCTCATCCCTTCCGGCAGCGACACCGAAGAACCACATAGTTTGCTCACGGCGGTCGGCTCGGTCGAGACCTAAGCGTGCCTCGAGGTCACCGGAGGACCGAACGCCCTGGAAGACGGAGTCGCGGACTGTCTCGTCGGCAGAGCAGAGGCTGATGAGCTCGGCGAGGCAAGTGGCTTTATGAGGGAGGCGGAGGGAGCGTCGGCCGGGCAACATGAGGACCAAGCAGCCGAGAAAGAGGAATAGTAATGCCAGAAATACACCGAAGACTGGCATGTTGGGGAACATTTTGACGGTTCCACCGGACGTGGTCAGGGCCATGAAGAGACCGCCAGCAAGGATGGGGATGAAGACGAAGAGCGTCGACATCAAGGAGACGACGGCGAGTCGCCAGTGGCCATTCTTGGCGGCCTTGATCACGACCTGAAAAGGGAGGCAGGCCGCGTAATCAGCGAGAATGGACTTTTGAGCGATAGAGCCCGAGGACTTGGACAGCTCCTCCCACGGCTGGAGTATGCGGAACGACAGATCTAGGCTCTGGAAGAGGAGGAACACGACCATGCCCAACAAGGATGGGATAAACCCGTAGAGGAAGTTGGCAGCTGAAAACGCACCCTTGCCAGGCCTGGCAACGAGTAGAGGCAGAAATCCCCGATCAATCCTTGTCTGTGGCAGGAAAGACACGACAAGGATGGTGACAATGAGGAAGACCATGATGAGAATGGACGTAACAATAGTCATGTCGCGTAGGGCAAACGGCTGGTAGCGGTGATGCATGTACTGGGCCTCAGCCTCGAGGTCGTCACGAGAGGATGCTGGGGAGATGACATAACTTGTCTTCTTGGCTACGACGCTGTAGGAAGCCTGTCGCCCCCGGAAGTCATCTTCGTCGGCCACCGAGCCGATGCCATACCACATGCCGCCCACACGCTGGCCGTCCATTTGCCAATAGCCGAGTCTGTCAAGGTGACGATCTCGAAGCTGAGCCTGGAAGAGGGTCTCGCGCTGGACCACGTCCACATTCTCATACGACTTGGTTGTGCTGCTCTGGCTAAGAAGGGGGAGGAGGTGGCCGATGGAGCGAACATCCCATAGCAAACCGGTCCAACGTCGGAACCAGAAGACCATTAAGATGGTCGTTGCTATCAGCAACACAATGTAGATGGCAACAAGAGCCCAGACAACCCCTTGAACAGCAGCCCACACCCACTTATGGTTATGGAAGATGCAAGTGAACGACGCGCTCATAAGCGGGATGGTGAAGTTGGCGAGCCAAGTAGCTATGCTGAAAAGCTGAAACTGCCAGGGTCCGCTGATAGAGGGCAGCAGGAACGTCATGGGGTACATGCTTCGGAACAATGCAAGGTACCGCACGCTGGGTTCCTCATTGGCCATGTTAGCAAAGGGTAGGATGCGACGCGAAGTCGCATCGATGCTCTGGGCATAGATGAGGATAACGGCTGCGAGAATCTGGGGAAGGATGCGAAATAAGAAGAACTGGCCGCTATAGATGCTTCCGGGATAGGGTGTCAATCCATCGCCAGAGTCCGAGTAGACGGCAGAAAATATGAGAGCGGCAGTCATGAGAGCACAGAAGAGCATAAGGAGGAGCATTGAGAATGGTCGAAGGATTGGGGGCTTGTAGTCAAGAGGGGGGTAAGCTCTTTCTACCGGGATTGACCTTGAGGCCCGATTGGGCTTGCGGTTCGTGATGACAGGGACATGGCGAGATGGGGTGGATTGAGCAGATGGAGTAGGAGAGTCAAAACTGGCGGAGACATCATGGTGAACCACTGTTTCATGGCTGGAATCGGGGTCCAATGCAAATTCTCTCTGCAGAGGCTCTGCAGAGGCTCTGTTGACTGGTGGTTGGGTTCTTTCAAATCTTCCGGGTTCCTCATATCTCTCAGGCAGCTCAGGGCTCTCAACGGGTAAGCGATCTTCGACATAAGCAGGTTTAGGAGGCGTCAAAACCGGGAGTCCTTGGTCCTCTTCTGGCAATCTGCGAGGCTGGGTGTACCCATCTTCAGAGTAATCTTCGGACGAGATCGAAGGGAAATGTACGGGAGCGGGACCAGTGCGAGGCTGAGTCAAGGCGTTCAGAGCGTACTGGATGTAGGGTGTATCATCAACACCAGGAGTGACCTTGCCAGCTGCAATAGCTAGCTCATCCTTGAGACCTGCCATGCGTGCCGAGTTTTCAGCAGCAAACATAGCAAGTTGGGCTTCGTCAAAGCGAACAGTTTGCTCGCCAGAGGTTCTAGGAACGGAGGGCGCGGGTGGACGGTTAAAACCTGAGGGCACTGGAGGACCGCCAGGAAATAAACGATCTGGGCCGTAGATTTCGGTCGGGGAACCCGATAGTGACGGAGGTGAGGGGGCGTGAAGAATGGCGGCTTGCGTTGATAGAGAATTATTGTGTGAGTGGCTTACTCGGCGTTGACTGAGATCATAGTACGGGCGAAGAGTTGGGAGAGAGTACTCGTCTTCGTCCTCGTCGTCGCG
Source organism: Mariannaea elegans (assembly GCA_930272665.1). Lineage (NCBI taxonomy): Eukaryota > Fungi > Ascomycota > Sordariomycetes > Hypocreales > Nectriaceae > Mariannaea > Mariannaea elegans. The sequence goes on from CAKNEU010000058.1 coordinate 98,130, forward strand.
ACGAGAGGGATCGGTAGAAAAGGTGGGAGGCCCTTGACCTGCAAGAGAACCAGAAAGTCAGCGAAAGCGCCGCAAGAAACGAAGGTCGAAAATAGATAAAGATTTGAACCCAATCTCAACGGTCAGCGGGGAGTAGGTTCGATTTTACATACGAGGGGGTTCCACCGCTTGGAAGTTCATGTTTTGGAAGTTCATGTCGAAAACTTGAAAGGGAGGGGGGGTAGGACTGCAGGAGACTATCTCACAAAGCGAACTTTCGCTCAGCGCCAACAGCAACGACGACACCCACTCGACGATTCAATGACGGAGCCAAGGAAAAATTGGTTGACCAATTGACGACGAGAGACGCGATACAACAAGAAAAGAAACTGCATATTGGGCTGATTTGGGAAAGAATTGGGTTATGGTAGGTCTATGAAGCATCGTTTAGGCGGGAGGTTGGGCAAGTCGTAGAGTGCAGAAGTGAGAAGGCTGGTGATGCTTTCCAGCCACCAAGAAGCTGCCCCACCATTGGACGAGGCGCCAGGCGGACGGGCCGTTTTGGCGCTGGACGGGAGGGGAGCGGGACCCCCCTGTGGGCTTGTGCGAAAAGGGTAGAGAAGTTCAAGGCTTACCTCTGGTTAGCTTTTGAGCATTTGGACAAGAAAACTTCCAAAAATTTAAATTTTTGTTTAAAAGAAGGAAACGGTGTGAAGAAAAATCAAAATCGAAATCAAAATCAAACCACTCACACGGACGACACCGGATGACACCAATTCACTCGTCTAGCTGTGTTGTACATACATACTGTACGTCCAGCGAAGCTAGTGTGGGTTGATGCGTTGTTCCAACAGTTTTCGTTGGACAGCCAAAGCCAGCTGGGCGCTAGACCGGATAGGGCTTGGTTACCCTACCGGCCCCTCGGGAGATGGGATAAGACGATCACCATCCTGTCGCACCATTGTGGAAAAGGCAAAACACATTAAAGGACGTTTGGCTAAAGACATAAGTTAGCATAAGACATGGCATGAACTATTCTACGCCTCATTACCTCATCCCTCCCTCCCTATTAAAGTGGTTGCATAACGCATGTCGCCTGCCGCGTCAGGATCGCCTACGGATACCATCTGTGCTTTTTCGCCCCAACACCACCGAAGAACATTTCCACGGGTCCTCCCTCCCACGCGACAGGGGCATGAGACAAACCAGCCTCCCGTCCAGTCTCCTTCCACGCATCGGATCTTTTCCTTCTCATCGCGACCCATCTTCGCCATGACACCGGATTCTGGGGTGCAGGCGCGTCCCTGACATTAGACCACTCCCTCCCTCCAGACGGTTAATTAAGATCGGGCCGGAGCTAGGCAAACGATATTTTCCTCCGTGAGAGGTGACAAGCTTGGATATAACAGCCAGCCACCGCACCACAATTCAAGGGGGGGGGGAGAAATCTTCTATAATATATGACTCCCTTGCTACGACGTGGTCAATGCCATTTTCCCCTGCAACATTCGAGATCTATGGATGTCCTGAAACAGGAGCCATTTTGCGTCCCCTTCTTCAAGTGAATCACTTACCATTACCTAGTTCTCCCGCCACCGAAAACATCCAAAGATAGGGAACCTCAGGGTACCTCTTCTGCCGTTTCTTAAGCTCGTTGCCCAGCCATTTACACTTCTCGTTTCCGCCTCCGCCACGAGCTCAATCTGATCTGAGCATGTTCGTCGCAATATCAAAAGCCTCAAAAACAGGCCTGCAAGATGCAACAGCGGCTCTTCACACACGAAAGTTCATTTCTGGGACATAGGGTTAAAATAGTAAATTTATGTGTTAGAAATTTTTTTTTTTCAGAGCTATCATATCTGCTTGTTCGTTTTCGCCCTGACTCCATTTTATGTCTGATCTCTAGGCTAAGACACGACCCTAATAAGGGCACTGGGTGAAATCAACAAATTATGTCGCCTCAAGACACACTCCTTTTCTGGTTCTCGGTCTTTCCGTCAACCCATGTTGAGCAGCCTCGAGCGCACGGTAAGCACAATATACGTTCGGTTTCAGCCATCCTCAAGCAGCCACCCTCGCAAACAATGCATATACATGCGGGGAATTGCTTGTCAACGGGGTGATCGTGGGAGGTAGACTTAGCGTTAGCAGCCTTTGCATTAGCAGCGGAAGCGGGCATTGTTTCGGCTTTGGCTTTGTCGCGAGTCTGGGAGTTTGATGGTGCTGTGTGGACGTTTTGTAGGTAAGAGTAGTTGGTTCCAGAGCGAAGGTAATTAAATATGGCGGGCTGACGTGAAATTTATAAGTATTCGTTTGTGTGATTATGTGTCGCAATAATCACAGATTGGAACCTAGTATAGAATAGCCTAATCATAGATTGGAATATAGGAAGGAATATATTGTCTCGTCATGGTTGAATTTTATTTCTAACAGCTCGTGACAAAGTTCACCTCATAGACGGTCATGTTTCAAGATCCTTATTAACTAGATTCGATACAATGAACCGCATCAATTCACTCTACGGGGAACATAAATCGAGAGCACGAGAAAAGAGTGATTAACATGTTCAATCTATGTTTTTTCCCTAATCAATACTGCGAATAAGCTGTTGAGGCATAGGAACATCAATAACACTCAACGGAGAGGCGAGATGATGTGTTGTCTCCTGAGGCTTTAGCTCGTATTGGATTCACAGTAAGTGACACGTAATTCTGATTGAGTTGCTTGGCTAGGAGGCATTGACTGCTAGTGTTGGCGGACATACAGGGTCCGTTAGGGTGTTTTTCGATTCGGCGTGAAATCCGTACGAAGGGTTTGTAAATCATCGCAGTTGGAAGATAATGGTTCTTAAGAGCCAGTGTCCCTCTTTTCGTTCATCAAGCCCATCTCCCGGCCCTCTAGCGGCGATGACTTGAAAGTTGTGATTATCTACGTGTTGCAGAGCGGCTTATATTTGTTAGCGACGCGCCCGCACAACCAAGGGAACAGGAGAAGCAACATACCTACGTCCTCGCAGAGGACCATCCTAGCCCAGCCAGTTTACGGAGACACCGTGGGTGCGAGGGCCGGACCTTGTGCTAGAGCAGAGGTAGCGAAGTGTGAGTCAAGTACGGCAGACAGGGTACTTATAGGCGGCGCGGGGGAAGGGGGACGGGAGAGAGGGAGGAGGAGAACGGCGGGGGCGATCTGCGACTTGTTAGCGAAGCCCCCGTGACCTACGGGAGCCAACAGGGCTGATCGTGTTATTTTTATTGTTGCTGCTGCTACTGCTATAAAGAGAAGGAGAGGGTCGAGAAAACTTGGATATCAATTACGTGGGATGCCAGCCAAAGCCACGGATCATGGTCCATTTCATGACTGCAATATTACTACAGCAACCGGCCGCTTTTATACCGTGTAATAAGGACCAGCCGCCGCTCTGGAGGCGAGCTAAGAAATGAATGTAAGAGTGAGATGATCAAATAAATAGTACTACTCAAGCCAAGTGGGTGAGAGGTAGGGATAAGCATACTGTCAATATCATACAAAAACTCACAGTTTCTAAACCAGTAGACGGCCAGGCACCCACCAACCTTAGGTAAGCCTAATTGGCATGACACTTACAAGCATGTCACTGTTGGAGATCTTATCATCTAAGGGACTTATAATTTACCGGAGATACCGTCAGTCCGAACTCATTTCGTGGAGAAGAAGTTGGTTCGATTGCAGCTGGTGAAATACCTTTCCGCATAACCTCAAATATCGTAGTTGTAAGTTTGACACACTACGAGAAGATGTCTCTAAGTATAACGAAGTTTATCGGTGAATCAATTGCAGGTATTGTCACCCACAGAATGCTTCAAGCTAGGAGATAAAGAGGGAGTGTCCGGTTGAGTAGACGCTGTGTAGCTTGTGAATATAAAGGACTCCTGTGAATATTGTATGGTCTCGAATTGTTTCGACACACGAGATAATGTTGCGAAATGCTTCTTCACTTCGTTGTACTTGAATCGTCAAATCCTGGAGTATCAACAAATATATAGAACTGGCCATCAACTCTAGCACAGTTAAGTTGATGCTCTTCAGTTACTAATGATTGCTAGCCAAGGCCTATGTATAAAATATAATCGGAGTCCTTACTAGAATGTATGCCATCGCTTGCATATCTTTTTTTTTTTACCCGTCAATAGCTCAGATAAGCTCGACTTGTCGCAGTGGAGAAGGCCAACAATGAAAACGATTCGTGGTATTCGTCTATTCTATACTAAGTGAAGCTGTAGTAACCAAGGTTAACTATTACACGATACCTCTTCAACACATATTCTAAAATACGCTGGGTTGCACTTTTCAGTGTTTTTGCTTCGCTTTCGGCCTCTCCTAACTCGCTCTAGTCCGGAGTAAGTTGAGTTGCATCTTCTGATAGACTACTTGTAGATTCCTGTTCTAGCACGTCTGGGCCTGTGTTTGCGATAGTGCCTGTGTTGGTAATGAGCGAGCAAGCGAATTACTTGATGAATAGAACTTGGGGGAAAGGGGGGTTAAATGAGACGTGTAACGCTATCAGCACCGAAGCCCTCGAGCGTTGGGCTTCAATATCTAGGTACCTGAGCCATTAGGCCAACCACGATCCAGGGCCTGAACCCCCAAGTGTGGTGGAATATTGCAGCTGTCCATTTGCCCCCCGACCTCCTCTGCTCACAGCAATCCCTCAGCAAACTCTTACTTTGTCTCTGTAAACACCTCTATGTACGTAAATTCATTGATAGAATACTACTAAGTCCAGAGGACACGCTTCTCACATCAGTCTCGAATCGCTCAGTGTCAAGTCTTACAAAGTAGCCCCTCTTACTGCAGATGGCGAGCAACACACACTACTGACGGTATGCATCTATCAGTTTGACTAGTTTTCATCATGTTCATTTATTTACCAGTCGGCTGTCATTAAAATGGCCGCTTAGTTGAATACGGCTCAGGCTACCCGTAAAATGGAAACCAACCGATGCCACTAGCGAAGAGTCGAGACTAGAAAATGAGCGGTTGGGTTCTGTTGAACCCGGAAGAGTTATCCAATGCTGTGAGTGATTTCCACTCATGCCGTAAGATGAGCAGCACCATCAAGATTCTAGACTGGCGAAAGAGGCATCTTGGACTAGGGGAATGTTGAGCAGGACGAACAAGTCAAAGGCACTCATTTGGACGTTAGGAAGCAGTGATCTCTGGTTGGACAACCAATTGGAAGCCCTTCTAAAATAAAGACGGACTGAAGCCGGCCGGTGTGGCGCTTTCTCGTTACATTATTTTGTAAATTACTCTAATGCTCTTGAAGCCTGAAATGGTAATCCAGCAATGTTGTCGACAAATGTGCTTTTCATAATGAACAGAAATGAATGCTTTAATAACGCTATTAATAAATTCAGATAAAATTTATGGAGTCAACAGGTGGGATGAAACACCAAAAATACCCGATTTACCCTCTAGATCTAGTTACTTTTAGTCTACGAAGAGGAAAGCGAGGCTCGAGAGAGGTAGAGTGTGTAGATTAAGCAGCTTGTTCCCGGTCCCTAAGTCCGCAATATTCGGTTGAATTTGCAGTTTATTACGGTACACCTCCCTTCACTTGGGTGATGCTTTTGTCCTCGAGGTAGGCATCGCCAGGTATTTGCAGTCACTGGCAGTCTTGTGTTCCTACTATGAGCATCGATCATCCAAACTACGGATGGTGCGAGTTAGATACGCCCCAATAACTGGTTTTAAGGTCTGCACTAAGGAGCAGCGTAAGAAGCCAAGATCCGGGGCGATGAACCATTAATCACATTAGAGTTTCGTAGAATTATTATGTCTACTACATCGAAGGAGCGGATCGGCCCGTAGATTACCACTGGCTTTACCGGAACGTCGACTTGTTTCTCACGGAGCCGAAGGTCAGTTGAATGGTCGATCGGCCCGATATTCATCAAGAGCTGTAGTACACAGCGGTATTGAGTAGCCCCATATTGTGACAACCGCTGAGTATCGTATGAACGAACCAAGCAGAAACGGAAGCGCTTGTGACACCAAATAACATCGGCCCGATATTTCTCTGTAAACTACGCGGCGCGAATCGTGGGTTGGAGAGGATGTGCCGCCTCTACCGGAGATAGTGACAGGAAACCCGATTCTTACAACCCCTCTCCTTCTGCGTGGAGTCGGGAAGACGAATGGGGAATTGGTAACTAAGACATTGTTACGGATGCTATGAGTGGGGACAACCGGAAAGGCTAACCAGGTGATGCCATCATGAATGAGACAGGCTTCGGCTTGGAATCACACATCAACGGTTACCGGAGAGACTAGAAGGGAAAGAAAAGAGACGGCATCCGGTCGGGACGGTGAACATAGGCTGGGGAATCTCGGACCGGTTTGCAAAGACAATGCCAATGATTGACGAGACGTAACCTAGGCAGTACTTACCAACACGCCTATGAAGCCGGGAACCGACGGCTTTCAGAATCTAGCAACTTTGTCACAACGAAAATTGATGGCGGAAAGGCAGCCGATTGGACTTTACGTGAGGATGGTCTCGGGGGCTGAATAGGCTATGCAACTCGGCTAGCACTTTGAAGTAAGACAGAGGTCGATGATCGACGATGCTCTTTGAGTGTGGATAGGGACACCGTACTCACTCGATCACACCAAAAATGGCGACGGAGAGATATGTGACTCATTCAATATTCGGATCACGACTAGGCGGAACCCGGGAACATCACTGGCTTCAGATGATCCGGCTTGGGGCATCCGGCTTGGGGCATCCGGGTGCCGGGCTTCCGTGTGACGGGAGCGCTATTGTCCTCTAGACTGGTAGACTTTGGGAAAATTAGCTACATGATTGATGGATTCAACTTGGAGTCACGTTTATGGGCCATGGCAGTGCGGCTTCTCTTTCATGCTCAGACAGGGGGTTTCCGTAAGAACTCGGTGGAATTAAAGATTCTTATTGGCTTTACATCTCCATGCTCTCATATCCACATCTTCGTGTTAGATTGAGGCCATACCAATTTTCGGAGTGAGCAGGTTCCGGAAAAGTTCACATGTGTGATTGGTTCCCGTCCCAATCTCTGGCTGCATGTTTGCTCTTTGATATCAAACAACAATCTTTCAACTGCCAAAATCCGGTGAAATCAAGGAACATAATTCGATCAATCTATTCAATCAGCGGTCCACTCCTCCATGTAAGACTTGTGGTTCCATTGCTTCTCAGCAACCCTCGGGATGAGTTGGATCCGGGAGAAGCAGGCAGATGATTGGCTTCATTTACAAATGTACAAGCTCGGATCACTCATCGCCCGCCCTCCTAAGATCAGAAAGAAATCATCAGAGAGCAAAAATCCGGTGAAATCAAGGGATATAATTGGTTTCATCACTCCAGACTCGAGTACCCACCCCTCCTTGTGAGGCGGTGGTGCCATTACTGCAGCTTCGCCCGGTTTTTGACGGAATTGATGAGAAGAAGCAATGTCTGAGACGAAATCCCATGAAATGAAAGATCTTGATTCGATGTTTTCTCTTGGGCTCGGATACTGACGGGTATCGACCCCCCCGTGTAAGACAAATGATGCCATGGTATCTGCACTTTTAATTCGCAACAAGCAGCTCACGACACAGTTTTTCAACGGAAACCGAGCAAACTATTTGGGGGGAAGAATTGGGCGTCCAGTTATTTTCCATATCGAGACTGAAATATCCACCCTGAAAATTTTGTATTGCGATTTGTTGCACTTTCACTCATCAATTCGTGAAACCCTTCAACATATAATGGTTTCGGTGTGGTTAGAATGAGCAAAGGACGTGACTCTCGGGGAGAAGACGAGCACGTCCCGTGTGGGACTAGACCCGCCAGAACTCTGCAGTTGAGCAAATCGGCAGAATATCCTCCGAAAGAGAGTTTGTGGGGGATCGATCGTTAACAACTCGCAGTCTCTTACACGGGCACAGTGGGCCGGCGATGCTACGTCAGGAACCCAACCGGTCCGGAACGGACATTTTCACAATACGTAGCCTGCAGGAAGCATACGGATTAGTGGATAGCTAATTTATTATTAGAATCTTTTGGGTGTCTCGGCGGACTCACCAGATGCTAATCACGTTTGTGCATCTCAAATGCTACCTTCTCCATCACCAACGAATCCCAACCACTCTCAAACTGGAAACAATTTCACGAGACTTTTGCGAGGGACTCAAGGCATGGTAGAGCAGCTCAATAAACGTCGCGTCACATTGAGGCCCTCGATGGGTCAACACACAACCGACACTGCCCGCTCGCTGACTGGGCATGTTTGATCGCAGACTGGCGGATAGGACACTCGAATTTAGTGGAGGCGAGTTCACTGGCATTGCTGGGCCTGATGATCTCGAGTGAGTTGTGCTATTCGTAGCCCGATGCCACTCACCCTTGCCGTCTTACACTCAACGGTCCAAAGTAGTAGATTTGCTTGCAAATCGGCGAAGAGAAATCGCGAATCTGATGGGGCATTAGACTGATCAGAGACGAGTTCATTGGCTACAACATTCGTCCGATGATCACTTAATCTGTTACACTATCGTTAATCAACATCCAATCTTACAATCTCACGCTAAGGACCCGGATCGCGAGTACCCGTGTGTTGGCAGCAGGGAACAACCAGATTCCTCGGGGAACGCGGCCTCAGCCCCCGTTCCCCGTGTGCAGGTAACTATTTTCCGGCCGAAGTCGATTGGTTGTGCGTGTCTTGAAGTTGCATCCGGGGGCCGGGGATTCAATCCCCTTTCCCCGTCTTTGATCTGGCACACCCAACTTCAAGTCCATGCTGCGCTCTGAGATGAATATCATCAAATGAACCAACGGAATTCGAGATTTTGACACAAACTAGACAAGGCTCGCTAGTGATGAGGGGCTTGAGGCACGGACGGGGATCGGGGAATTGTTCCGAGGTCCCCGGTTCCAGCATTCATAATCTCAACTCTGCACTTTCAATCACACCGGGAAAAAGCAAACATGAATTTGTCCACTACGATAGGCTATCAGGTTCTGATGACTTCACTCAGAGTCGTACGCGGGGACGGGGATTCAACCCGCGCTCCCCGCCTTTACGATCGACATTTGATGCAACGCTAGAGTTGCTCTGAGGAAACCGGGGGACACATTAAGATTCTCCTGAGTCGTTCGGTGTAGTTCAGCCGCACCTGTCACCGATGTGGAGAACAAATATGTATATCTGAACCAATATGATGATAAAAAGTTGAGACAGGAATATAAACCGATATTATTTGCTTTGTTTGTTGAGTTCTAGATGCCTCGTGGCTTGGTCCTCTGACCCAAGGCGCAGCTCAATGTGACGTCGATGCAGCTCCCGGCCAGCCACAGCAACCTTGATGCCCAAGAAATTTCAAGACCGGCAAAAGGGACCGATATTGTGCGCGGGAATCACAAAAATACGGTCTATTAGGTCGCCCGGTCAAGCTGTGTGACTAACCGGTTACCGGTGTCATCACCAGCGTCATCACACAAGTCTCACCTAATATTCCCTTGATAGCCGATCTGGCCAAGAAGGACTCGGGATGCTCCAAGAGCGTTGAAAAGATTCTGAGCCCATGATTTGCTCTTTTCGAAGAAGTAGCTTGGGGGTGGGACGCAATGCTGGGCGTGAAATTACGCCCATCCATCACCGCCTCACCAACCGACTTGGAGAATTCGAAATTGCCAAAGCCGGCATTCCGATCCCAGAATATCATGGATAATCTCACCGAGCTCCCCCATGACCCCGAAAGTCGGTGAACCATAACTTTCAGCCGTACGCCACGCCGAGGGATCGTCCCCGGTGTGTTGTCAACTCGGCGAACCGGATTGCGAAGCCCCTTGATAATTCAAACCCCGGCGAGACAATATGAAATTTCTGGTGGGCCACGAAACGTTCTGTCATTTGCGAAAACACAGCCAAGTCACTATCCAAGTCTTAACCATCTTGCTCGTCGGGGAACTGTCGGCGTAACTCTGTCGTCGAAATGACATGCGGATGACAGGACAACGGGGGAAAGAAAACACTGGCGGTACTTGCGACAACGTCAAAGGCCCCTACGATTGCCTCGCGAAGGTGTCCGGCTCTCAGGCCTCATTGAACTGTGAGACATTGTCCCTAAGCTTCTTTCAAATTGTGTCAGTATACACGTAGGGGGCTACATTTACATTATGCTTACCGACGAGAAGCGCTCAAGTCATTGGTGCTAATGTTTGCAATATCGCTTTCTGACTTGTTACTAGGCACTGCTTGATCAGAAAGCACCACGAGAACCTTTCTGTCCATGTGCAGGAGTGGTCACATTGCCATCGCCAGTGAAAACTTTGAGCGCTCAAGTGGTGAGCAGCATCTTTAGACATGCATCTTCGCGATCAGCACTCTATGTGGTTTGGCCTACAGCAATGTATTGCGAATCTATCCAATACGCACCAAAGACCCCCCCACGACATCAACCTGGATAACAAAAGTCTCTCCAACGACACAGATTCATCACTTAGACGTGTTTGGCTTCTGGGTCCCAGTCACACAGGTTGCTTGACTTGACCGTGCTCGTCAGCTCAACCAGAGCTTACATTACGGTACGAAGGCCGGTCTCATCGCACCTCGCCCAGCATGCCGAGCACATTCGAATACAACCAATCCCAGCCAGCTGCGTCAAGACCAAAGTGAAACATCTCGGCCCCTGCATTAATCTTAAAGCCATGGACACCACGATCTTCGCCACCTCAACTGGCTTGGAGAGATGAGTCAAGAATCGGCAAATGAGAACCGGCAAATGAGAACAGGCTGTATTCTCTGAGGATGGCGAGAATTGGGATTTAATTCCTTTGCCGAGGTTAGTTTTGAATTCGGGTGGCCGCGAGGAGTTGCTTGAAGTGGAATGTTGGCAAGTATTACAGGGCAGAATCGGTCCTCCAACATGATTCAATTACTTCATTTGCACTTGATGCAGTTGCTCTAATTTCCACTGTCCTGAGCCCCTTCTCTTTCGCCTAAGAACCCCGACCAAATCTAACAAGTACGGCCATCTCATGATATTACAACTTGGCACCATTCTCCTCGCCATCTTGCCTTAATCGCACAAGGCCCTATTATTCATTAGCATCATCAACTCTCTCAAAAGCAAGCACATGCATGACGCTTACCTCTTGATAGCATGTCGCAAACAACGTCCCATCGCTCCCATAAATCCTCTGCGTCACCACCCCTCGTCCATCTCCGGCCCATGGACTCTCCATCTCAGTAAACATCCACTTATCCGCCCGAACCGCCCTCGGGTCGTGAAAATAAATGCTATGATCCAGACTCACCATCATGCCCAGCCTCGGGCGTCCGACCCAGTCCTCCAAAGTTGGACCCATGCCCTCAAACTCACTTAGGTGGACGACCTGTTCCCGCGTAGATGGCGGCAGCGAGGGCACATCCTCCGGGTTAAAAGGGAACCGCCATATGCCGTGGATGCGGGACACAGTGCCGATGAAGTAGCTATCCGACATGTATGCCAGGGCGTTCAGGTGTGCTTCTTGTCCACCGTCGGCTGAAATTTCGCCTCGGGCGCGCAACCACTGACGACATCGCTTCTCGAACGGCTCAACCTTTGGATCTGTCCCCCGGTAAACCTCAATCCGGTGGCTCTGAAACGGGCCGCTCCTCGCCGACTCTGGCTCGCCATCCCAGTCTTCCGGCGGCGCACTCACTCCCTCGGGCAAGGGCACTGCATGCCTAACCTGCTTCTCGCCACCACTATCCTCCCTGACAAAGCTAATCGTGGTGGTGAAGATGCACCTCCCCTTCTGTCTGGCCTGCACAGTGCGGGTCGCGAACGAGCGGCCGTCGCGGACGCGCTCGACATGGTACAGGATGGGAATCTCATCGGAGCCGGCAAGAAGGAAATAGCAGTGGCACGAGTGAGGGAAGAAGTTCTCAGGGACTGTCTTTTGCGCCGCGGCGAGGGTTTGCGCGATTACGGCGCCGCCAAAGATGCCGCGGGCTCCTGGAGGGTGCCATGGTTTGCGGGTATTTGTGAAAACATCCTGTGAAAGCGTGTCAGTGGTGATACCGGCGTACGTGTAAGACAAGACAGTTCTTTGGTGAGTTGAGATGTGATGGATAAAACGCAAAAGTCATTTGCCATGATAAGATTCGGCCTCATTATCGCAATAGCGGCCGTTTGGTACATGAATCATGAATATGTTGTACTCACCGGCCCAAGAACCTTCAACTCGGTTACCTCCAACACGTTCTCAATGGGCGCCTTTGACAGATCCGGCTCCGGTGGCCGAAGTAACGTAGGTCGCTTCTCCATTTTCGACAAGGCGATACAGACAAACCCTCGGCTTCTTTTCGATACTGAGCGATGTCACGTCTCTTGTGTCCGAATCCGAAACTGTAGTTCCAACTCAAACCTCCTTTCAAGCGCAATTATGAATGAATAGTAATGAACCCCGCACAATTGGCGCACAAAAGGCCGAGTCAACTTAATGCTGTCTAGAACGTGGTACAGCCAAGAAGAAAAGGGAGGGAATGAGTAACAAAATGACCCGAGGAGGCGAGCGAGTACCTATCAAGATCGAAAAGAAAAGGGAAATGTAGATTAGGGCAATCTCAGATCTTTGTACAGATGTACAACACCCCCCATCTGATCTCGTGCGCTCGCGTTTTTGCCCCTGTGAGATTTGCCGAGGTACGGGTCACGGACGGTCTAATCGGAGTGGGGCCGAAACGGCCGAGACACGTTGAAGGCCCGAGGCCCGCAACTCTTAAATAACGGCCGGCATGATGACGCAGTTGAACATCCGGGGTACCATTCGCGTGGAGGATTTTTCACGTGTTATTTAACGCCATCTTCAGGTCTACGGTCTGGGGTTGAATTAACTTATAGTCCATGCAACAACGGCCATAGTCATCAACACCAACTAATAGCAGAACAGACAAACCACACATTTTGATCAGTCCAAACAAATGAGGATATCCCATCACAATCTCTTAACTGTTCGAAATATCTTCAATTGTATAGGTCACACCCTCATCTTCTAAACACATAACCTAACATTTAATAGTACGACTGCTGATGGTTCTCCTGCTGCGCATCATCATAAATAGGTTCCAGTCCCTCCCACGCCGTGCCATCACTGTTGGGTCCTGCCTTTTCTCGCTGTTCCCAGTACTTGCCATTGAACTGCCAGTACTCCTCGCCCGTCACCTCGCATCGAGCCTTGGAGAACCACGCAGGCATGAATTCCTCGCCCCGCTCCTCACGGGCACGTCGTCGAGCTCGCTGGTTTTGCTCCAGTCGATTCTTCTCCTCGGCAGCAAAGTCATACTCACCATCCTCCATGGCACGTTGGTCAGGTCGCAGTCGTGAATCGGTCGGTGCCAGCCAAGGTTTGAGTTGGTCGTCGATGTGGTTAAAGGTCAGCACAAATGGTGTCAGGTTAAATGGGATGCCAGTAGGTCGTTCATTCGCCTTCCAGACAAGATACGCCCGGCTAGGATCAACGAGGCCGCCACCCGAGTGCACCGGTCCATCGTTCTTGGGTTCATCCACAGACGCCTCATAACCAGGCGTCAAGCGCACGTACAGCTTGGAGTTCCAGCGACCACCCATGCTAAAACGCACATTACCGGAAGCATCAAGAACCTTGCCCGAAATCTGATAGGCGCTCGAAGCCTTCCATCCCCGTGGCTTGAACTCGAGGATAGCAACCTCGCCTGTATTCCAGTTTTTGATCTCCATCGGTCCGTAGTTGTCGACAGTCGGATTACCAGTGATGATGCCAATTACTGACGACGTCACCTTCTTCCAAGTATAAAGTTCTTCCTTGCCTCCAGCCGTCGGTCGTAATTTCAAGAACCAAGTTCCCAGGGGGTTGATATCAAAAGACTTGCCATAGAACTTGGACTTGACTGCTGACTCGCCATAGTATGTCCACTTAGGCGACTCTGCCCAGGCAGCTCCGACTGGGGGGTGATGACTGACTTGCTCGATGAAGAATCGGTAGTTCTTGTCGGGTCGGACGTACTCAAACGTCTCTCCGAGCAGGGGGTTGAAAGGCTTTGCAACACGTCCAATGGTCGACGCGTACTCACTTGCCGCAAATGCCGCAACAGAGATTAGTCGTTCGATAGAGTCGCTGCGATCCGCTGCTTGGTCCAAAAGATCTGCGTACTCCATATCCTCACCACAACGATACAACAACGATGTCGGCTCGTTGAAAGAAACGGGAAGAGTCATCTTCGTCATGTCCTTGCCAATCATCGACTTCAAGATACCCTACTGATTGTTAACTTCGACTAAGCCATTGAAGCCAAGAGATACTCACCCAAAGAGAAATCTTTGGTCGGTCGTCCGCATCCATTTTAAGCCTCGTTCTGATACCATTCTCGTAACCTTGGAATGCGGAGCTAATGTCGATACCTCCAGATATGACAATGTCCTGCTTCACGACATCCTCTATTGGCAGCTCCGCAACTTCGACCTCACCAGCATCTACGGCATCAAAGAACTCATCCTCGTGTTCCGATTCACTCTCTGATAAATCGACCATAATAGTAGGCTTCCTCCGAATGCTTCTCGTTGGTGATCTAGGGGGAGCAGGTGCAGACTCCGCATCTTTGAATTCATCTTCGCCCTCCTCTTCGTTGCCCCCTTCAATCTTCTTCCCTTTAGAACTGGTCGAGGCTTCCATAACGGGAATGCCGTTTTCCATCACTTCTCTCAAGGCACGCTTGGTCATCTTGCGCTTCAGTTCTGCTTCACCGACACGAGCCTCAAGAATCTCCTGTTCACGAGCGACTTGTGCCATGCTATCCTCCCACATGCGACGCATGTTGGATTCGCGGTCCAGGCGGTATTGCCAGTAAGCGTCGCGATCCTTTGATATTCTAAGAAGATCGCCGACAAGGGTAGACAAACTTCGAATAGCAGCGTCGTAGGTTGTCAGAGCATGCGAAACAGCAGCATCTGAAATGGTTGTGTTGGGGTTATGGGAGTGCTCGTACAAAAGGGCGGCGTGGACATGGGACATGGTCTCGAGCTGGAGTTTAGCGGATTGGGCCGTGATGTTGAGAGCATCCTTGGTGGCAGTCGGTTCCTCGTGGATGCTCATATCGTCGCCGTAGTCGTCTTCATCGTCCATGTCGGGGTGGGTATTCGTACCACCGTTTCGGTGTGCCCTCGATTGATGATCAGCATCGGTCGCAACATCAACAAACTCATCGTCGTCAAGGCTGCCAATTGTGCTAGGGCCAGGGAAACCAGGTCTTTGCTCCGGGGCCTTGGAAAAGGACCTGCTCCCCGCTATCTGAGAGCTGGTTCTCCGAAGGTCGGTCATACTCGTATTCTCACTGTACGTCTCCTGGATGGAGAGGGTGCTTTGATCGACCTTGGCCTGTCTAAGGAGCTCAGCACTTCGGACGGCCTGCTTTTCTTCTTCCCTCGCCTGATCTTTGCTCCATTGAATAGAGTTGTTGAGAGCCCAGAACCACCGCTTAGCCTCGACTTCGTGGTTGGCCTTTAAGGTGTACTTGACAGATGATTTGCCAATAATCTCAAACTTGGTCTTTTCATCAGCGCTCATGTGCAGCTTAGCAATGCGCATGTTAATGGCACCACGACAAGCGGAGCCTGCATCGTCCTGATGCTTGTAGTAGCTCAAAACACCGTCCTCCAGCACGAACCACCTCAGCTGGTACCCCTTCCGATAGTTGGTCCATTTCTTGAGATAGCCCTTCATCTCACGGGCCTCGCGCCCAGCAAGAGGATCACTAGGGCTTGCGGCCGAGGCGCCCTGGGATGCGGCATGGCCCAAGACCGCCTTCTCCTGGATTCCTCGCTGAGCAGCAACGGCGGCGGGAGACTTCTTCAGTATAGCCTTTGTAGCATCGTCGTTGGTGACGGATTGGGGAAGCTTTCCCTTTCGATCGCGTCGGAAAGGATCGGCACCGTGGAGGAGTAGGACTTGGATCAGATTCGTGTTTCGTTTTCTCGCGGCCTCGTGGAGCAGAGTGCCACCGGTCTGAACGGTGAAGGGCTCGGATGCGAATTCGGGGCTGTTAATGTCGAGAACCGTCTTGACACGGTGCTCCTCGAGAACACCAGCGAGTGCACCGTAGTTGCCCCTGGAGATGAGTTCCTGGACTTGCTTGACCTTGGCCTCAGCGAAGAGCGAGCGGGAGAGTTGAAGAAGCTGGAAGATTTCGGGGTTCCGGGCGACATCGATGGGCAATTTTCCCTGGGTGTTTGCAATGGCGTCGTTGATTTCCTTTTGCTCGAGGAGGAGCTTGACAACCGAGGTGCGACCCTGAATGGCGGCAAGGTGCAGCGGGGTGTTGCCGTCCTTGTCACGGGCATTCACATCAATGGTGCCAAGGCCATCGGACAATACATACTCGATGACGGGGAACTCGGCGCATTGAATAGCTAGATGCAAGATTGTGGTGTCCTCGAGCGAGTTACCAGAAGTACCAATGGAGGAGATGCTAGTTCTTGGACCATTCTCGGCGGTGTCGCGAATCGCTCGGGAGATGGAGGCGGTGTCACCACTTCGAAGGGCTTCGACGACTCGAAATTTGCGAACAGACTGCTCGAGGCTGATGGTTTTGTTGTTGCCGTTGTCTATCGCGATGGCGGAGGTCTTGGGAGGGAGCTGCGTCGTGGAGAGGGGAGTCGATGAGATTGAGGGCTTAGGCCCATGCCCGCGGACACTCGATTGTTGCGACATGGGGATGACAGGGTTGGAGATGGAAGATCTCGGGACACGACCGTCTTCGGAGCCGGATTCTTCTTCGCGGGTGTCTTTGCGCCGCAAGAGAGAGAGGGCGGCGGCGGATTTGGACCGCTTGTGATGGCTGGAAGGGAACAAAATAAACAGCGGTCAGTAAGGTGGACTGACTTTTGGGCGGGCGGGGAGAGAGGAGGCGAAGAGCGAAGCTGAAGCAGAAGCAGAAGCAGAAGCAAAAGCTAGCTGAGGGGAATGTGGCTCATTTCGAATATGAAAATGCATGCAATAATGGCACAGGGATGATGCAAACAATTGATTGAATAATTGAGGACGGCGGGTCAAGGACGGCGGGCCAAGGCCGGCGACAGATACGTGGAGCTCTTTGAGGCTTTGTATCGGCCGGCCGTGAAGGGAAAAGGAAGGGGGGACGTGGCGGCAAGAGGGGCGCCTTAGCGGATCATGACGATGGACTTACCTGTCCCCAGCATCCGACATTTTAGCGAGCAAATGGCGTCAACCCAGCCACTGGTGAAGCAGTAGAGAGTGTGTGAGTCGATGAGCGAAGGAGAGGAAAAAGGAAAGGAAAGGAAAAGGAGAGGAGAGCTAGACGAGGTTAGATGCAGAGCCAACCAGCCAGCCAGCCAGGGTGGTATTGTTGTTGTTGTTGTTGAAGCTTGGTGGAGAATTTGGGGGGGAGGGAGGGAAATGGGGAGAGGGAGCGCCCGAGGCCGAAGGAGAAAGAGAGAGACCAAGAGCCAAGAGGTGGGGGAAAAAAGGAGTACGTAAGGAAGAAAAGAAAAGAGTCTAATAGGACGAGAGAAACGATTCGAGTAAGGGTCCAGTTCGGTGTAGCATTCGTCGAAGAAACACAGTAGTGCGGTAGTCTGGGTCGACGTCGAAGCTCTAATTTACTTTGGCTCCAGTTCGGGTACCTTTATTATTTTGTTTAGGTGATGATGGATTACCTACCCTACATCTGGGGGGGTGGGGGGTGGGGAGCGGCACCGCCTAATTAATAACGAAGCTTTTAATACTGTAACGTTAGTGTTTTAGAGCCATCCTCAGAATGGGCCTGAGACGAGGCGGCCTCCCTCGTAGATCAGAATGATTACTGTTCTATCGCTCTTATTCTACCATGTTTTGACTCTTTTGTTTATCTTAACTGTACTTTAAGTTAATCTGTATATGTTACCGTTGTCCAAGTTCCGGAGCATAAAAAAGGGGGGGCGAAGGGGGGCGCAAAGTAGCGCATCGCAGCCCACCCCCCTCAATGATGATGATGATGATGATGATGTGTGATGAGAGTTGGGCGCCCGCCACCTCTTTGACAGTGTGGTTTGCACTGCACATCTCGTCAATCACTGCAAAGTGGCGGGGAAACCAACCAAATAGCTAATTATGGCCTAGGGAAAGGAGGGGGAGGGGTCCCACACGAACACATCCTTCACAACCACTCACATCAATGCATCAAGACCAGACAATGAGGCTGAGCGAACTTTGAACCGAGACATCCAGTTAAATCCTTTGGGAATGGCGCGCGTTAAGTCCGCCAAGGTGATGGGATGCTATTTCCATCATTCTCCGGCAATACAGGCTGGTTTTATCATGGAAAATAAAAAGATCAATTTGCGAACAGAGAGAGATCTACAAACACTTTGCGAGGCTCACGTTGTATTTCCCGCCTAGTTCGGTATGCCACTGACGTTATCAATTTTTTTTTTTTTTGGATTATTTTCCGCACTCGAGATCAGCGCCATATCCTTGGTACAAGTACTGATTAGAGGTAATAAAAGCAGGATTTCGGCTCAGTCGCACTCCGATCCCCGTATTGTGGTCCAAAAGATAAGTTACAACACACTTCTTCCCCCTCCCGGTACGGTATCTTCCGAACAATACGCCTTCGTAAAAACGTCTTGAGCTGTATCATTCACATCCATCAAGAATATCATGTTCTCCAAGTGTCATGCTTCCCAAGACAAGTAAACAATTTTAGACGCCTCAGCCTGATGCACAGACAATAAAACCATCACTTCACTGGCGTCCTTGATATGCACATACTAAATCTTCATACAGTAATTAAAATAAAAAAGGAATGTCACATATCTACATCTGGAATGAGCGTTTCTATGTACAGTACGATCACTCTGAGATGCACGTCAACGTGTTCTTTTGCTTCCAGGACAGACACGACAACGAACCCAGTCCCAGATGCTGCCGCTGCCGCTGCGCCCCTGCTTTGCTGCACGCATCATCTCAGGCATTGATGTTATTGATGCGTGGGGTTTGGCGGTCAACGCCTGAGATCCGCCACATCGCCGCTGACAAAGCTTACCACTAAGTTCCGTCTCTTGTCATATCTAATGGAACAATACAACATTAAGTATACCACATTCCCGTTGTGTCTCATCAAAGAAATGTACAGATATATAGCTGGTGTATATGTGATATAAAAAGACTTAGAGAGAGGCTAGAGCCGCAAGACTCCATAAATGCCTCACAAGTCTACAAGAAGAAGTCGCATCGGGAAAATCGAAAAGTGACGAAGGTCCCGGTCTCAAAAAATGAAGCTTTCGCCTTACAGAATAAATATCTGAAGAATTGTCATGACGGACATGGCGAGCAGACCAACACGAACTGCCGACGCTCCGCCAGTAACGGGCTGAGGAGGAGCAGTAGGGACCGAATACGCGTGTGTGCTGGTGGAGCAATGCTCGCCGACGCATCCGCCCGTCGGTGCCGCAACGCCCTTAGGTTGCTTGCTGGTTGACTCGGCGCTAGAACCGTAATTAGTGGAGACGGGCTTGCTCAATGATGTGAAGGTAGCAGGAGGTACAACAACTGTCTTGTAGATGATAGTCGTGGCCTGGGTAGTCGAGGTCGCCTCGGGAACTCCCTCGTAAGGAGCGCTACTCTCAGGCACAGTTTCCTGGTCGTTGACAGGCGCGGTCGACTCAGGGGCTTCCTCAACGGCAACAGTGCTCTTAGAGACACTCTCTCCGACGTTAGCCGGCCCAGTTGGAATACCTGGAGCCACAGTGGTCGTCCACGAGGACACTTTCGTAGTAACAGAACCAACAGGGCAGTTGACTACAGAGGGGGGGCACTTGGTGATGGTATATACCTTGGTGGTATAGAGCGTCTTGACCTCGCCCTCACCAGCAACACTGGTGGTCACGCCAGTGATCTCAGGCCCAGACTTAGTAGTCTTGGTGGCAGCCTTACCACCCCCTGTGACCGGGCAGACTGTCGTGTACAGAGCAACAACCTCCGTGGTAACATATCCACCCGCGGGGCAGTTAGTTACTGTAGGAGGACATTTAGTGACCGTGTAGGTATGCGTCGAGTAGACAGTGCTGACTGTCAGGCTGGCAGACTCGGTGGCATGCCCACCCTCCGAGGTGACACTGGTAGAACTCGGCACCGTCTGGGAGTTACCTCCAGCACTGGTATGGCCAGCGGCCGTGGTGCTACTGGAAGTCTCTTGGCCAGCAGTGCCAGAGCTGGAGCTAGGGTTGGCGGTCTGGGTGTTTGATCCAGAGGTAGCCTCAGAAAGAGAAGCCGAGCTCGACATCGAGGTGGACTCGGTGGCGGAAGAGCTGCCATTTGGAGTGGTACTACCAGGGGTAGTAGACACAGACTCAGCGCTCGAAATGTTGGAAGTAGACGTGTTGCCGCTAGGGGTGGTGGCTCCTGGAGTGGTGGAAACGGACTCAGATGTCGAAGTGCTGCCGCTAGGGGTGGTGGCTCCTGGGGTAGTGGAAACGGACTCAGTCGTCGAAGTATCGGAGCCGGAAGTGGAAGTGTTACCGCCAGGTGTGGTGGCTCCTGGAGTGGTGGAAACGGACTCAGCTGTCGAAGTGCTTCCGCCAGGGGTGGTGGCTCCCGGAGTAGTGGAAACAGGCTCAGTTGTCGAAGTGCCGGAGCCAGAAGTGGAAGTATTACCGCTGGGGGTTGTGGCCCCTGGAGTGGTGGAAACGGACTCAGATGTCGAAGTGCTTCCGCCAGGGGTGGTGGCCCCTGGAGTGGTAGAAACAGACTCAGTCGTCGAAGTACCGGAGCCGGAAGTAGAAGTGTTGCCGCCAGGTGTGGTGGCTCCTGGAGTGGTGGAAACGGACTCAGCTGTCGAAGTGCTTCCGCCAGGAGTAGTGGCTCCTGGAGTGGTGGAAACGGACTCAGTTGTCGAAGTACCGGAGACGGAAGTGGAAGTGTTACCGCCAGGTGTGGTGGCCCCTGGAGTGGTGGAAACGGACTCAGTTGTTGAAGTACCGGAGGCGGAAGTGGAAGTGTTACCGCCAGGAGTGGTGGCTCCTGGAGTGGTGGAAACGGACTCAGTTGTCGAAGCACCGGAGCCGGAAGTAGACGTGCTGCCGCCAGGGGCGGTAGTTCCAGGCGTAGTGGAGGCAGACTCAGTTGTCGAAGTGCCGGCTCCAGGTGTAGTAGAAGCAGATTCAGTTGTTGAAGTGTTGGCTCCGGGGGTGGTGGAGGCAGATTGAGTTGTTGAAGTGCCGGCTCCAGGCGTAGTAGAAGCAGACTCAGTTGAAGTGTTGGCTCCCGAGGTGGTGGAGGCAGACTCAGTTGTCGAAGTGCCGGCTCCGGGGGTGGTGGAGGCAGATTGAGTTGTTGAAGTGCTAGCTCCAGGTGTAGTAGAAGCAGACTCAGTTGTCGAAGCGCTGGTTCCAGTGGTGGTGGAAGCAGACTCAGTTGTCGAAGTGCTAGCTCCGGGTGTAGTAGAAACAGACTCAGATGTCGAAGTGCTAGCTCCGGGTGTAGTAGAAACAGACTCAGTTGTTGAAGTGCCGGTTCCAGGGGTGGTGGAAGCAGACTCAGTTGTCGAAGTCGTTGTGGGCTCAGTTGAGGTCGAGATTTCCGAAGTAGTCGTAGTCGTAGTGGGCTCAGTCGAGGTCGAGATTGCCGAAGTTGTCGTAGTCGTAGTAGGCTCAGTCGAAGTCGAGATTGCCGAAGTTGTCGTAGTCGTAGTGGGCTCAGTCGAAGTTGCCGAAGTCGTCGTAGTCGTAACAGACGTAGTTGAGGTGGACACGGACGTCGTAGTGGTCGTGGGCAAGATAGTGTTCCCGCAACTTAGGATATTCTCAACTTGATCGTTGAAGGTAATACCAGTCAGAGGGTCCTCATTCATAGCACCACGAGTGAGATCCCAGAGTGAAATACCACCAAAGTTGGCGCGGCCAGTAAGCTCATTGACGACAGACTTGATGACACTAGGATCAACATAACCGCTCCCGGCAGAAGCGGTACTTCCCGGGAGACCGACGTAGAGCTTGGCCGACTTGCTCAGCTGAGTGGTTGCCAGAAAATCCTCCCAGGCAAAGTAGTTGGAGTTAGCAACGGGGTCAATGTTGGTACCAAGAAGATCACAGTCTGGGTTGTTGTAGAACTGGACAAAAAGAGCATCAAACTGAGCCTCGGAGATCATTTCCTTCATGTAGAAGTACTGATCCGACAGGGGGCACTGAGGGGCGCCGGTGATAATAACGGATGGGTCGAGTTCACGGAGATGGTTAATCATGGTAATGTAAGGCCCGTTGTCTGAGAGCATTGAGTTAGTAACGCGAGTGCCAAGCAAAGGCTCTCAACTTACCAAGATCGGCCTCGATATCAAAGTCAAAACCGTCAACTGCGACATCACCCCATACGGCACTATCAAAGGGACGAGGTCCTGTGTAGTCGGCTTGCTTGGGGCCAAAAGCATTGTACAGAAAGTCGGCAAACGAGACGGCGTTTTCTGTAGTGGTAACGGTGTAGTTGCCGGTGCTGGTAAGTTCACCTCCAATGCTAATCAAGACTTTGACACCAAGGCTTTGACAATAGGGGATACCTTCCATGATCTCGTAGCAGTCGCTCCAGAGGTTGGAGCTCTGTGGAACATGATTGCTATCGACATAGGGGAACGTGGTACCAGGGCAATGGCCGGCAAAGTTGGTAGCCGGCCAGCCAGAGGCTTGGTTCTCCGGGGACGCTGTAATGAAAGCGAGTGTCACATACTCAGGAAGGCCGTCACAGTAGGTCTTGAGAGGATCACTGCCATATTGACCCTGCAACCAACAAGTTAATCTATCACTTTTCCGGTCCCGGGTTTTTTTATGTGTTCTATTTGGTACTTACCCAGTAGCCGTTGAGGCCACCAAAAGGGCCAGGCGAAATAGCAACAGCTGGCATGGTGTGCAGGGTGATTAATGATTTAGTAGTGTGGAAAGACTGTAAGTTGGCCGAAGCCGATAAATGAGTGTGTTAATGATGCTGAGATCAAAGAAAGGACGCAAACACAAGGTTTGCAGGTGGCCTGGGACCGAGCCGTCTCTAAGGTTGACAAAGTCAAGCAAGAGTATTGATAGAGATGGAGAGAAAAGAAGAAGAGAAGAAGAAGGGGGAAGAGAAGGAGAGAGACTACTTGCGAGGGTGGTTCATTGTCACCTCTACGCCTTGAGCCTAGCCTGCCCACACCGATGAACCATGGGAAAAGCGGCGATTTCCCTTCTCAGCCGCCAATTTGAGTCGCGATTCGTCACAATACCCATTCAGGGAGCTGCTGGGGGGGGAGGGGGGACAAGCCGGGACCACGATGCCGTGGCCGGGGCAATTTCTCTTGGAGAAGACCACCCGCCTGCAGACAGGTTGAGGGCGGTACTGTGAAGTTCAGGAACAGGCTTAGCGTCCATGGAAGATGGATGTTGTCGAGAGGAGGCCATTGGACCAACACCCCAGGGGTGGACATGGCTGGACACCAGTGATGAACTTGCAGGTTGACGGTGGTGAGAGTCACGCAACACTCGCTGGAGTTCATCGGAAAGCCGAAACCTGCCGAAATGTTGAAGTGGGTTAAAGCATGGTGAACACATTCGCACCCCAAAAATAGGCGATACTATCGAATTGATGAGTTCAGCATCTCGATGGATTGCCGACACCATCACGAGCGACGAGTGCCGAGAGATCTGAATCAATAGTCCATCTCTTCCCGCGGCAGAGTTTGACGCGGCCTTTCGCAAGCAGAGAGATCTAGAAGCCCCTCGGCCTCTGCCTCCACTTCGATAGTGTGTGTTGTATTGGAAGAGACATACAATATTGACGAGGTGCAGTGTGATGTCAGGAACCAGGATGCCGGAAACCCCTGGTTCCTGCATGGGCTTATTTGCTTCTTGTTCCGTAGCGTATCTATAGGGCAGTTTGCATAGAGCTAGCAGTTGATGGTCACCTGTAGTCCAATGCGCGTGCTCCACCGGCACGCTGTAGGGCTACGAGGCCTTTCACCCTAGTACGTAGTACTGTATTGGGCGTATCCATCATGCCTTTGCTTAGTTCAAAGGCTGGGTGACAATGGCCCTCTCTCTGGGCGACCACCACAGTAGTCAGGTTCGGGTGTAGCGCGGGACTAATTCTCCATGTGAATATCACCTGTGATAGGTCAAGTTTCGACAATGTGGTGCCATTTCAGGAAACCAGACCAATCGAAGTTGATGAGACTGCCCCTGTCGCCTGGCCCCCTGAAGGCGTTTTCCTTTCTACACAAGGAGTCTAATACCTAAGCGACCGGGCTAGCCTGTGGTTCCCCTTCTTCTCCGGCCACTGACATAAGACCGTTTGTGTCTTGGTCCATGTTCACCATGTGAGGACCCTACCAGCCAGCCTAAACAGGATACAGCCGATCCGGGGTGCGCGAGATATCCCACTCAACCATTAGTCCTTTCGTCTCTTTTCCTGCCTCCTCTCTGATCATTTTTTTTGCTCAATGTGCCGTATGTCCGTCTGTGCCTCATTATTTCTTGGCCGGAGAAACTGTCTGATTGTCTCTCTCCCAAAGGGCCAACCTGTCACTCGGAAATTGAATCCACAACTGCGTTAGTCTCGTGGACCTGTTGTGGTTTGCATCGTGCCGACACCTCCCTCCTCACTTACACATCCCATTCCGGCCCGGAAGTCCCGCCCTCATCTCAAATTCTTCAACTAATAAGATGTCACTCTCTCCAACAGGACAGCTGACTGCTAAAGCCACGTCTATGGTCCCATTTCTTATTTTCCGGATTCCTGGCTAGTGACTAGTTGCACCCTCAATTCATCCGATGATGACGAAATGCATCTCTTGCTTATTGGCAGTATCATCACCACCTCGTTCGCAACCTCCCCATCTCTCGTACACACTATACCCACTGTGCGTCCGTCCGTACATACTCCCAACAGCAATACTGTACTCGGTACTCCGTAGACATACATAGATAACCGAATATTGATTGACCCTTGGGCGCCCACTGATATTCAACATCTGCTAACCTGTGCCCCTATGTACATCGTGGATAACATTGGAGACATTAGCATTTGCTTTTTTCTTCTAGCCTTTCCATCTTTCGCCCCTGGAACGCTATTGTCCCGATTGCTGACAGAATTATTGCCCCGATGACTTCAGCTCCAGCCAAGGCACACAGCAGGTTATGTTGGTGATTCGAGAACCTCCTAACATTGCGACCCTGCATCGTCCCGTCTCCCACTAGGGGATTAGCCAGCCGCCCAATATTCAGCCCTCATAATAGTTTCACCTCTCTGCAGAACCAATTTGCTGAGCGGCTTGTAGGTGTGGCTTCCACCGGCTGCTTACTTGGTACTAATAGATTCCAGCATAATTTCCACCGCACGCCGCTGGAGCAAGCCACCTTTATTCACGCAATGCTACGTGCCCTGTGTTCTGACAGGGGTCGACCATGAGAGCGCTGGTAGCTTACCGATTCCTATGTAGTACGATATCGCTACTATGATATTATGTCTTCTCCTTGAAGTTGGCACCTTATGCTGAAAATGATGAGGCCGTACTAGGATTGTGTAAGCTTGCGGTCCCCGTTGCCCATTGACCACCACACACCGAGCGTTTTGGTTCTACTCCGTACTCGGGATGGTTCTAAATCGGACCCACCCGCCTTGTCAGTAAGACGTTGGATGATCCTTTACTAATTCCCCGACTCCGACATATTCTTCAATGCCAATCTTTCCAGGCTAGGGATGGACAGTTCCTCCATTTTTGAACCTATGGAGCAAGATGTCATCATAGGGGTCTTTGTCAAATGCCTTCGAGTTTGAAGCTTACTTTTACTGTTGCTAACAGACCTTCACATGGTTCGATGGGCTTATTCTGTATTCTGCATGAGCTGAATTTGGGACATTGGCTCTTTTTAGTATTCTTCATGAGGAAGGTACCGTTATTCATTATTGACGCTACATACATCTTTTACTTCTAGGTAGAACTCTAAGAAAATCCGACAACTTGAATCAAACCACAGCCCGGTCTATTTTAGGCAGTATCCAAAACAATAACCTCGGCCTCAACCTCGCCAATGCTCTCCACGGAGAGTTTGTCGCCAATGTTGACGCCCTCGATGAAAGCTCCGTCACCCTCGGCAAGCTCAGCATCCTCGCGCCCGTCCAGGCGGATCTTGGCCTTGCCTCCTTTGGTCATGGGGACGTGTACAAAGACCTTACGCTTGGTCTCCTTTGTGGCATCAGCGCCCACTGTCCACTCGAATTGCGTCTGAGGGGCGATGAGACCAGCGCCCATGGCAAAGTCGGCGTGGATGGGGATGGTACCAGGGATTTCACCCTCGCCGGCCTTCTCCTGCTCAGCAGTGGCGTCCTCACCGCCCTTGAGAGGAGATAGGATTTTGACAAACTCCTTACGTTTGGACTCTTCGTCGAAGTGACGAGTGTGGTAACGGGGAGCCAGACCACGCTTCCACGGGATGGCCCAGATCTGAAGAAAGTGAACAGTGTCGGTCTTGTGCTCGTTCATCTCAGAGTGGGCAATACCGGTGCCACCAGTGGTGAACTGAACGTCACCACGGTGCATGCGGTAGAACTTGTCGGATTGGCCACCCTCCTTACCCTTAGCAAGCATAGAATCTCGGTGAGTGAGCTCGCCCCCTAGGATGTAGCTGAAGATCTCAAAGTCCCGGTGGGGATGGGTAGGGAAACCAGAGTTGGCCGCTACGCGGTCCTCATTGAGGACGCGCAGAGAGCCAAAATGGCTGAATTGCGGGTTGTACCAGTCGGCAAAGGAAAAGCTATGGTAGGTGTTAAGCCAGCCATGGTCAGAGTGACCACGGGTGCTTGAGCGGTGGGGGGTGATCTTTGCGTTGCGGAGTGACTTGGACATGTTCTTGGCAGCGTTGAGCATTTGCTTCTCGGAAGTAGTTATGGTTGTGATGTTGTTGATGTTCTTGCTGGTTGTAATGGTGCTTGTAAGTCTCTGAAGTTGATCTGAGAAGTACTGGTTTGCTGGAGTGTAGATGATGATGAGGATGGAAATTGTAGCAACGAAAATCCCAGTCAAGGAAGTGAAGCGCGACATTTATAGACGAGTTCCACGAAACAACGAGAAGCTACCTACGTCAACGTGGATAGAATTGACGATGGTTTGAAAACGCTGACGAGACATCTCGAAAGCCAAACGCAGCCATTCACGACCTTAATCAGCCTTTGGTCATCGTTGGTGGGGCTGGTCGCTTTCAGATCGATTACTCACGCTGACACAAGCCTCGCCAAGGAACACCTCAGCCCCACCAGATGGAGTATTCCTACCAATCCAAGGGGCTGGACAGTATCACGTGATGCTGCACGAGCACCGGTTCCTGGATACCAAGCCCGCGATGACTTCATGGTTAGGGCAGCATCGCTGAATTGGTTAGTGTGGCCTTTACTAGAGGAGGTGAAAGCATGTGCTGCAACTTCGACGTCATCCACATTCGCTCAGCTCGCCGCTGATGGAGAATAGCGGGGAGTTTTCGTATTGAATTCGTTCTTTCTTCCTCAACGCATTGATTACCGTCTGATCTGCTCGCAACGGCACATTCACTGGCATCTAACTTACCTACCTACGAATCCAGAGACGGTATGTCTACGCTGAGGCGCTTAGTCACCAGGTCCGTTCTCACAATTTGGCACTTTCGGATCTTCACTGTGAAGGGATATTGATTAGGGACTGTACTTATGGGCATAGGGTAGGTGATGCGTGTTGTAGTATCCATTAAATGGTGGGGGGTAATTAGAAGCTGGACACTATTTAAAAATTTAAAAAAGGTATACCGGCCAGGTTGAGTAATAGGAGGTGTATTAACGCAACGAGGACATAATTTCAAGCGTATATGTTAGTGGGTTTGCATTATTGGCGGCCAAGCTTCAAAAGTAGGAAGAAACTGACTGATACCTACAGTTGCTTAAACATGTTGATGCATATTGCCGCCCGCATATCTCAATCTGGTCCAGTTCCGAAAATCCCTCTTCTTACCACTAGTAGCTATAATGAATTTGCGCCTTTCTCTTAAAGCTTGTTGCAGGTTCCGACAGGAGGCCAGCTAAAGCTAAACTGTTGAGTTCTGCCTCCACGTCAACATAGCCCGGCCATATGTTAGACAGCAGATGGCCCCGATGCTACCTGATACACGTTTCCGATCAAGTCAAGTTTTGGCTTCACGGGACAGCGAATTGATTCGCAGCGGGTGCTCGCTGGCCCACACAACCAGAGGGCTGAAGGCTTCCAACACATGCAAAACAGGGTTCTGCGATAGGACAAGCGCTTACAATAAGGAAGGATTAGAATCCTATCTTACTAAGATTCATCACCAGAACAACTACTCTTGGTGGTTTCTTGAATACATATAGTTACCCATGTGCCCTTACAGGTGCTCTACGGTACTTGACTAACAATGCTAACTTGTTTACGCTAAAATTGCGCCCGAATTCAACGTCAACTCAAGGTTTTCGACACATTGAATCATATCTCTCATGGCTGCATCATTGTTGGACACAATCACCACAAATGGCAAGGTGTTCCTTGATTCAAAAGATGAAGGCGCCAGGCAGGCAACCATTGCCGCTGCTATGGCGATTATCCAGGAGCTAGAAACCCCAGGTGAGCAGTTGGCTCGAATCGGCTGGGGTGAACCATCGCGCACAGCTGCTTTGAGGACAGCATTTGAATTGGGGTTGCTCGAAAAGCTTGCCCAAGAGCCTCAAAGCAGCAAGCAACTGGCAGCAGGCACGAAGGCCGACGCAGAATTAGTTGGTAAGTCGTGGCGCTGTCGGACACGCGCGCGAACATTGTCCAGTTATAGACTTACAAAAAGCGAATCACAGCCCGAGTTCTCAAGCACCTTGCTGCTAATGGAATCATCCGAGAAGTTGCCAAAGACCAATACGTTGGCACGCCCTTTTCTATGTCTACCAATGACCCTACAATCAGGGGGGGATTGATCTATAGCTTCGAGGGCATGATTCCTACGTTCCAAGGCCTGCCAGAATTCTTGGCAAAGACAGAATACCGTGTGCCAGCCGATGCCAACAATGGCCCTGTTCAGTATGGACTCAAGACGGAGAAACCTTTCTTTGGAATCCTCCAGGAGAACGCGCGACTTGGGAGTGCATTCAACAATTTCATGGCTGGCTATGCCAAGGCACGACCTCGCTGGGTTGACTTTTACCCAGTCAAGGACCGCCTTGGAAGTCTCCCCAGCTCCGATAGTGCAGACTCTGGACCTCTTTTGGTGGACATTGGCGGTGGCCTTGGCCACGAACTATCCGGCCTACACAACGAGTATCCCGATCTTCCTGGCCAGTTGATATTGCAGGATTTGCCTTTGGTCATTGAAGAAGCAGAGCAGTCGGGGCGCCTCCCTGGGGCCATCAAAGTGGTAGCACACGACTTCTTCCAACCGCAACCCGCCGAGTATCGTGGTGCCGGTGCCTACTTCATGCGGCTCATTTTACACGACTGGCCAGATGCTGAATGCGCAGTTATCCTGTCTCACCTGCGGGATGCAATGATTAAAGGACACTCCCGGATTCTCATCAATGAAACCGTACTACGGGACGTTGGTGCACCGTGGCAACAAACCAGCCTTGATTGGACTATGATGGGCATGTTGGTCAACCGGGAGAGAACTGAAACTCAATGGCGCGAGCTGCTTGAGGGAGCCGGCTTGAAGATCAGCGGAATCTGGCACAAGGGTCCAGAGAGCATAATTGAGGCTGTAATTGAGTAGTCAGAGCAGAGGCCAACGCGTAGTCATGTCATACGACTTCTTGGTCATAAATTTGTCCACTACTATTTCTATCCACCCACCAATGCCTTCAGCACTTGAGAGTTTAAGAGTGGCCATCGCAGGGCCCTCCTTGACTTTGATAAACATCTCCCGTAACCGACGTCGATTCTCTTGCTCGCGCCCTGC
The DNA here is from genome assembly GCA_930272665.1 of Mariannaea elegans. Lineage (NCBI taxonomy): Eukaryota > Fungi > Ascomycota > Sordariomycetes > Hypocreales > Nectriaceae > Mariannaea > Mariannaea elegans. The sequence goes on from CAKNEU010000058.1 coordinate 128,061, forward strand.
GTCGACGGACGTTCCATACGCGTTATCCAAGAAGCCCATTCTCAGTCATCTAGCATCCCCACCGCCAGGACCATCAAAGCAACCAGGCACACTGCTATATTAACAGTATCAGATGTAGTTGAGTGGTATAAAATGAGCAAAAGCTAAGAATACTGGGGATAAAGACCGCCGCCTGTCCAGCAATCTAGCCTCGGTGTCTCTGCTCCATTCTGCCGGGACTGAGCATTATTGCAGAGGAGTGTGCAATCCCAAACTGTATGCTTGCGATAGACCCACCTGCCGGAGAGAGTAGTTACATTATGTATGATATGCGTGACTATATGTTACTTATACTATATGTGAGGTGAGTGCCAGTTCAAGGCTCCTGCTGCCTTCAATAAACAACAGCCTTCTTTCATTCTTACCCTCCTTTCCATTCCTCATCGACTTCACTGCTTGATACTTGATATCTGCCATTCCGATTAGGTAGCAGCTACCTTACCCCGACTTGACTCATTACAAATGGGAATGATAATTCCCGTCAATTACCACTTCTCTTGCTGGACCGTCTCTGTCCTCACTGTCGTCTTCTACTACAGGTTTATCACGCGACTTGGGTTAAATAGGCTATTTCCAAAAACCTTTCTGGTCCCTTTGGTCGCTTATGTTGTCTATCTTCCTTGGGAGTGTCCTTGTCTTCGCCCATCTTGGTAAAACCCTTGTCATTTTGCTAGTAATAGATGTCTGATGGTGTGTCCTGGTGCGATTTTCGAGACCGTCACCATACCAAGAGCTAGGACGAAACTGATTGAAGAGGTCTTTTATATCCTATTAGCCTTCTTGACAATTGGTACCCTTGAACCCATCAGACAAAACGTAAATCACTTATAATCCTTCACCTTGCTAACTGCAACTTGCTAACTCGTTACAGAGAAAAGACATCGAATCACTAGCCTTGGGCGTTCTACTACTAGGTCCTCGAATCGAAATAGCGCGACCTCACTTGGGGTGGGCGTTTATCTCAGATTTACGTACAGCTATTATGATTTAATGGCCATTCTCTGAGTTGTGATGATAGCCACTGACTCGAGCTTACGCTTCAACTATGGACATTTACCCTCGACCATCACGTGGAGAATATAGACACAATTTGGCAGTGCAACCTTGCTGCTATTCGTTTTGGCTCCTTTTCGAGATATGATAGAGACGGTAAGAAACTTCTAGTCTCCCTTTTCAGCCCAGGGTAATTAATCACTTTGTGATGTCAATTTATTTTAGCTTTTCTTCTTCGCCCATAACCATGTAACCCCAGAATGGATACCAGAGCTAGAACCGCTTCTTGGCCCCAAAACGCATACTTGGTACTCAGCTTCTCACCAGATTACACTAAGATTCTACGTAGGGATACCTCAACTTGGTTTATCATACGACCGTGTATGGAAGAATGTGTGCAGGTAAATGGATGTGTATTGTTGAAGATCATAAGTTTTGTAAAGGGGGTTTATAAAGGCATTAAGTCTGTCGCTTGTTCAACCGGTAGTACTTTCGTTAATATATATGGCGATTTACCCTATGTTTCTAATGGGGTTGAGTGAAGAACTGTGTACAATGGGGGGGGGGGATTGGGTTTTAAGAGTGTATTACATGTTTTTTTAATTTAAAACCTAAAAAACAACGAATCTTTTTGCCTGCTGTTAATTCGATGTTTCTCTTTGAAATAGTACTGTAGCTTCCTTTGGGTGGTGTGTGCTTGATTGCTCGTCCTTAGCCCCCTCGTCCCTGATAATCTTATTCTCGCAAGGGCCACCTGGCGGCTTTAGTAGAATACGGTTAATCAAATTATTACAGTCTATCCCTTGCACTTATTCATCATATACTCAATACTATATATATAGATGACGCTAGGTTGAAATATTTATAAGCCGAAGATTTGACTGAGGAAAATAGAAGAAAAACAAACGACGTAAGATGTACGCGATGGTCTGTTATTAAAGCAATAAATGGAGCCTTTGAACATCCTTCACTACATCCTAATCTAATTAATACGCGTCTGTCGAGATCTCTGGCAGCGCTCTTGAATGAATCGTCCTGCAAAATGGCAACTGCGATTCTGCACCATTGACTGGGCTTGAATACCGAGTAAACGACAAGCGAGATGACAGCAGGTGACGACACGATAATTTTCGTTTTGCTCGGGCTCCAGCCAATCGCACAACCCAGGGAGGCCGGCCAACTCTGACGTCCTGCAGACGACTCTGATGCACCAGTAGCGTTGTTTGGTGGGCTCCTCACAGGGCCGGATAATACAGCCTGAACGCAAGCATGCAATAGTTAATTTAATTACCTCTCAGATCATCCCCAATCGGGCTGCGCGGGGCAAAGTCGGGCGGCAACCCCGCCTGCATTGCTTGCCAAGGGACTGTCAGCGAGAAATACCGGGTCTCGCTAGGATTAACAGCGTGCACAGATCAGAGTCAGATTCATTTCATTCTTTATCAGCATAGATTATTTTAGATTCTTGGCGTGAACGCGCAGCCGAGGGACCGTAGATGCAGCACTTCCTTCGTAGTGGTGATGCTAGAAGTTAAGTGGATCTTGCAGGTTTCGGGCCGCACCGAGTGTAGGGACCATGATTCGTCATTGTTTGCTGTGTCCTGTGTATATACCAAGTTGACGCCGAGTCGAGATTGTCGCCGTCGTGCAATGCGACCGAGAGATAATATAGTAACACTGGAGTTTGTACCTCGTGCTCCTCATCCATCGCTGAAGTCAGCATTCTAGCCCAGAGAAATTTGAGACATACGCATACCTACAACCGGCCGTAGCTAGCCCTGTTACAAGGCCAGGCTGTGGCCTCTGTTAGCTAGGATCAGACCAACATTACAGGGGCACAATCTCAAAATCTACAGATTAAAGGAACAGGTCACCAATTAGTGCAGTGCTGACTTGTTCCAGGCTATGCCATTCTTGATAACATGGCCGACATGTTCTAGTACCGGTATGAGCCATCAACGACAAACAAGAGATCTCTAGCTGACTCCCCCCAGTAACGGAATATATTCGCTAAGCTCAATCTGACAATTGGATCACTGGCTTTTCGGCCATCTGCGAAAACCTCACCGATCTACTAAGACATGTCTTAGCGACCTGGCAAGATTTCCCAGAACCACACCTTGCCTACGTGCGAGCGAAGAGACGATTCACCTTGAAGTCGTCCAGATCGACACGTGCCTAATACTTAATGGGCAGGAGGGCGGCACCGAGGGCTGTACAGATCCATGGTCTCCTTTATGTTAAAATTAGCTCGGCATTGGTCTTGATGAAAGCTGCGTTCCGGTGATCGATAGAAAGAAAACCTAAAGTTCTCTTCTAAGCAGCAGTCGATGTAGGTGGAACTAGGCGACACACATATCTGGCTTTGGCCGGACGAGATGCTGCGCGCCTGACACGTAAAATCTATCCTGATATCGCTGGATTTGCTGAGGTCTTCTGTGATTGATACAGTGTATCTGATGGAGGACGGCCAGAGACGCTGAGAGCTTCTGGAAGGCTATTCTCTGAAGTCATCTTACAAATTGGAGGACGGGGTCCAGGACAGAAACCCCAGGACAAACGATCAGAACCTGGGGGCGTATTAGTTCTGCCTGCATGATTGTGGCACTACAGATACCGGTACAAGCCAGACAGCTCCCCATGGTGGGGTCGATATCAAAGGCTACATTCGACTCATGAGCAAGGCTTCATACTTCCCCGCTTCTCAACTTCCAATTACTGGAATCAATCTATGCCTTGCTGCAATTGTTCCATGGCCGTCTTGATTTCCTCCATAACACTGTGGAACGACTTCAGAATCCTGCCCGTATGTTCTCGGGTGTTCGCCTGGTACCCATCTTATCCTGGCGCAGGTAGTGGTGCAACTTGGCGACAAAGATATCCTCGGCCAGACAGATGATTGCGTACAGGTGGTGGCGGAGGCCGCCGTGCGATGGCATTGTTAATTTAATTGCTAGTAAATGCCTACAACCTGACTAATCCTTCCGCTTCATAGTCCTTGGGGGCCATCGCTCGTGGTTCCAATCGTGTTTTCCCTACCAACCTGTATTTTGGCCCAGCCATCCTTGAAATTACTTCCATGATTACTCATTCCACACGGCTATGCCACGAAAATAACGTAATGGGATGACCTTGGCGGCTCTCCCGCGGCTCCAAGACACGCAAGAAAGCTAGCTCAGTGGCGGCAGTTTGTAGTGGCGACAGGGCGAAGTCAGCCTGATGTAAGAGCGCTGGTCACAAAACTAACTCACCGGAGCACTGATCAGCTCCTTTGGCGAAGTGCGGTCCTGTCTCTCGAATCGAAAGGCCTTCCGAAGGAACATCTTCATTAACCCTTGACGGAGATCGCCACCGTTTCTCGCTGGGGTCGGATGGCCATGGGGTTGCGAATGCCAGCATGTGAAGTATTAGTAAACCAAACAAGGGCAAGGCAGTTATATGCCGAAAGGAGGGTCTGGTCCGCCCTTTTTTCCCCCAGTGCACAAATCCTGGGTTCGTTTGTTTATTCCACTAATAGGAGAGACAGGGTATGCAATAAGAAATAAGGGCCAAACCTTGCAAATTTGGGCGTGTTCTCTTCTTCATTAGCTGTAGATAGTGTATGTTAGTGCTGACCGGGCCGGAAAATATCGAATAACTCGTTGGCGGTGGTCAGCACTAAGCCTGCAAATGGATCTCACGTCACCATTATTCCAGTATTAATAAATAATCTGCATCGCACCCGTTTCTCCAGATAATTTTGCCCTTGCCCTCATTCCTTTTCCACGCCAAGATGTGGTCCCGTACGGCACTCTATGTTTCTCTAGCGCTCTTGATGGTCGTTTCCATCATTGAGCTGTCATTCATTTCGGCAACTGTTGGATGGCTGCATGGCACCGCGAGCGGCGACTTTGCATTTGAATACCGTGGCTCAAAGGAAGAATTGAACGGCAAGCCCAAAAACTTCATCCTCGATCAGGGACACACCAGCAACGGCGCTTCCGGAACCGCCTTCATTCTCATCGGCATCGGTGGCTTCCTCACCCTCTGGCTACGCTCCAAGCCGAATCCCACCAAGTTCAGCGCGGTTCTCTACCATTTTTGGCTGATTGTCAATGTCCTCAGCCTTCTTCTTACATTCTCTGCGCTCATCTACGTCTTTACCGTTACAAATAAGCACAATGGCCAGAAAATCGACCCCAGCGTCGTTGCAAAGCTCCAAGGCCAGCCCTACCCCCTTGACTCCTGGACGCCGCAAAACTGGTATTCCGCAGTCCTGAAGCTTGACCTAGTTGATTCCAGCGTGAGGGGAGATATTAGGAGCCACCTGCGTATCATGCGCGGCTGGCAGTATAATCTCATCCCCTTCTTCATTATCCACCTTGCCGAGACAGGTATTGCGATTGTGGATGCTCTGCAGAGGCGGAAATTATCGATGTCGAGCAGCAACTTGCGCAAGAGTTCTGAGTAGGCGTGTCTGGTTGTTCACAGGCCGAGGTCTGGGTTAACAGATAGCCAGGCCTCTGCTTGATTGGAATGCAGCTGCGGCTAGATAGCTCAACAGCCGATTGAGTTATTACTTACCCTTTTGCCTCAGGGGTAGCTGTTCGAACAAACAACAACGACCGAAGCGTTAGCCGCCGCTTAAGCCTGGTTTTGCTTAATTGGATGTGTTTCGGTGCATCATGACTACTACCATCACCATGGGGGGAATTCAATTCTCATGTATCAATATTTTTTTTTATAAATAGGAATTTGACAATGCTGTAGATGAGGGGAATGTGATGGAAATGAAAAGTTGTCTGCATTCGATGATGCACTGGCTCCTACTATAACTAAAGGTCCTACAATCAATATTCAAACCATAAGCTTTAATTTGAGTTACAATGTGGTGATGTGGTGAGCCCCATAGCTTAAGTGTGCCATCAGTATAGATGAAGCTGGATGTATAGGCATTACCATAATGCTCCATCTTCTCTCTGTCGTAGTTCTGCAAGGTAAGCATAGTACCGTAATTGAGCAGCAGTCTCCTCTGTAAGTGACAGGTGAATGCCTGGCATTAGCCAAATGTTGCATTGACTGTCCCGGGATGCTGGCGGCAAGAAACAGGTTTGGAGTAAACAATGAACATGTGGTCATAGCATCCAACGGCTTCCAACTGACTGGCTATAAATCCCTGGTTCGGCGTGTACCGACCTTGCCTCTTGAAACAGCTTTGTTTCGTTGTTTTGAAACTGCACGCCAAGGCCAGCTCCTTTGAGGGGCCACAGCATCTTGAGGTAACTTCGTATAAATTTCCGCGTATACTTACGCGTATCTACTACCGGCATGATATTCCGGGCTGCAAAGAAAAATGAACCCGCTATGAGTTAGATCAGGATCTTCGCGGTTCTTCGGAGACCCACGTGTTACCATGAATTTATTCATTGAGTGCCGAAAGATGGGGAACAGGTAGTCGGACTGCCGATTCTAAACCATCATACGTATCTTTCTTCCAACACAACGCAGAGCGAGATTCAGCCCCAACTATCACATTCAGGCTGTAGGCTATTATAAGCCAGCATACCAGCAGAGTGCGCATTCCATTTCGCCTCTGAGCGTAATGAATATTTAATAACGATCCGAGGACGCAACTGAGCTGGCAGAAGACGGCTGTAACCGCCTCACAGCAACCACCGAGATTGTTGGGATACAAAAACAAGCGCTTTCCTCGCCAGAACTTACACCCGCTACCGGGCGAGCCTGACCTGGGCCGCACGGGCATGCTTATTTTTTGTTTGCCATTTCTACCTCGTCATTTGTTCGTTTTCTCAAAATTGCAGCCCAGCCAGATGGCAAACCGTTCGTCTGGGCGGGGCTTTGTGGACGATGATAATGACCGCAAGTGAAGCTCAATAGTAGTCTACAAGGTAAAGCTAAGAGAAGTAGTGAACTAACCTCACAAGCCCAACATCCGGTAGTTCTGAGCTTTCGAGACCGAGAAGACTCTCATTATCGGATTCCTTTTTTTATGGTCTGCACTTTAATCTTTTCAACAGAGCTCTCTCAAAGGTGTGCTGATTCCAAGGCATCCTTTATATCTAGCAACGTACAGCTTATCCCCAGGGAGGAGAAGGATTGGGGTTTCAACAGTGGCATGGCTCTTTACGGTACGGCCCTTCGGACAATTCGATACGGGGACAATATCCTACCACTTTGATCAGATGTTCATGTCTGCTTCAAACAGCGTGTTTTTGCCACACTAACAACTGCCAAAACCAGCTAGCCCCTTTTACGGTAAATATCAGTTTGGGTTCCATTTACTAAATACTCGCAGTTCTAATTTTACCTCTCCTCATCATAACCACCAGGTCCAAAACTCATTATCAGGCTGCCGTGAATATCTCTTTACCAGGACATACAATGCTCGCAAAAACACCATACAAAATGAACTAAAGCTGTCAGCTGTGTTGCGTGAGGGCCGCAAGGGCATTAAGCAATGTTGAAACAGGAGCTACTTGAAGCTGAGCTTTGGCGACAAGCTGTCGAAGTTAGTAAATGCTGAGAGGGAAGTCACCAGACCTAGATCTAGAGAAGGAGAGAAGGAGAGGTAGGATCCGTTGCCGGTTGCCGCGACTGGCTACAGGCCCGGTGTGGTGGTCAATGGCCAGGATTCTCAACAGAGAGACAGTTGGATCTGAATATTTATTTTACACGAAAAACCTTGATAAGAAGAAACTAACCGTCTACGGTCTCTATAGTTTCTGAATATCCCCTGTCCTTCCGACTGGTCCGTGGGCATAAGATACACCTCCTTTCCCAGTACCGTTGCTAGATTAACCGCAATCAACACTTCTAGTAACCTTGACTTTCGCATAGGCTACTCTGGTAACTGTTAGACATAATTCTTCTCAATATCACCATTGCACCTCCTCTCATCATTCTTCGTCACTCGGGCTGAGAATACCTGATGAAAATGGAATAACCTTCCGGTCCGACCTTATAATAAAGTTAAGTTGACAATGCAACATCAGAGTCACAGCTCAGCCATTCGATGGGCCCTCTAATAATCATCTTCCACAACCTTCAGAGGACACGTTTCAATGGTCATAGTAGTTGTTAATGGCGCATACAAGGGCTTCCATTGTTCTAGAAAAGTCAGAAATCGGGAGCTTCTACGATCACTATTTCGCCTCATAGAATGTGACCTAATTTGTAAGATAAAACAGACCATTCATATACCAAAAGGTGGGATATCAGTCTACTAACAGTTCTTCTCCAAACCTGAATCCCCGGCCATCATCGCTGATTATTTGCCCCTAGATTAGCTCTATTCCCAACCCTAGAAGACCTTCCAAAATGTCAGTACACCACTTTTATGAGAGCCAACACCCATTTCTCCGCCGTCAACGTCGCCAGAAAATAATAGTCCCAACACTGTTGATAATATCGAGAATGTCACCCCCAAGCAGAGATCAGACTTGCCAACGGATGAAAGGTGAAGACACCGTTAAGCACTGTCACACTATGGAACTAACGAACTCTTAGTGTTCGTCTTGCGACGATCCGCCCGCTCTTTAACTTAGTTCGGCTTGTTAGTCTGATCTGATATGGATAAATGAAGTCTCAAGGGTGTAGGTCTCGATTCATGAATCCCCTTCGAGTGAAGGACGGATGAACACGAGACACGGCGGAGAGAGTTTTCTGGGCTATAGGAAGCAAATAAGATCGTAATACACATCGAAGACACTTGTTGCTATAAGCACCGCCGCTTCCGTTTGGATCGTTGGGAGCACCTTTATTAGGTATCCTTAATGTGCCATAGCTCAATTGTAGAAACTAATTCCAATACTGCTACATCTAAAACACTACCCCACTAGTCAAATTGGCATCCTAGTTTCTTACAGCTTTCTCGACTTCAGTGTAATCAAACTTGGCGTGACTAATGGCCTCGCGAAATGGATCCAAGCACGCCTTTTCGTCCAGCGTTAGGTCACAGAAACCAATTCACGTAGCCGCTAGATGGCCGTCCGTCTAAAGTCGCACATTGACCTAACGGTTTATAAGCAAGTTGGAGCAGCAGAATATTTGTTTCATTCGCTTGCGAGTTTCGGATTTGCCATGACCAATGCACATGCCACGGTCAAGAAGGAAGATGGAGGTTCCGCACGCATGCCTTTGAGTCTCACCGGTAAATTTCTTGGCGTAAAATGGCTACGAGTAAGCAAATACAGGGTCGGCCTGCTCACCATAAACTTCCTCCCGGGTTTTACTTTGACGACATAGTAGATGTCCTCTGATAGTATTCCAATGTCTGCGCCTGTCCAGAAAGACACGACTCGCATTACAACACATCATGGGTGACAAAAATGCCTCTTGACGTCGTCATCGCACATGCATAAAAGTATTCACCTTCCTCTAAAATCCTTTCGGCCCGGCATCGTCATCCAACTCTGATATCGCTCGGTCTCGCGTACCAGACAACGATGCAATTACGTTTTGATGGAAACCATCCAGCCTTATCCCTCTCGTCATGACACTGAAACGTGGGGTTCTTGAGGTACCGCCCTTGTCGAATGTTGTTGGACCAAGCCCTCCCTGGTTTACCGTCCTGGACTGACAGGTTGACAGGCCAATTCGGTTCAGGCTTTAGGTCCGGGCGGGGGGAGGGGACGAACACCCACTGTTCGTGGCCAGACCATTCGCAGGCCTGTTCTCGGGCATTCAGGTGCGTATGTGAGTGTGGGAAGTGGTGGGACTCCCATTCAGGTGGCATGTTCGGATATCAAACTCCACCGCTCCCCCGATATGATATTCTTGACGAATATGCTTTGTCACTTCTAGTACGAATACGTAGCAATCAACCCGTACAAGTTGATAACATGCCATGCGCGATATATATCGTCTCGTTGACACATGTAATCAAAAGCACATGATTCCTACAAACGGACATTCTGAATGGCATCATCGCCTATCGCAGTCTCAACAAAGCACGTGTCGGTCACGTTTATCAAGTCTCATGTTTGGATCATCAATGCAAGTCTGTATTATGCTTGGAGCAAATCGGACTGATGGTGTTTGGCAACTCTCCACAATCCACTCTACCAACGCACCCAGAAGCCCACCTCTTCAATGCTAACTAGAAGACAATCTTCTCAGACACAAGGTTAGAGGGAGCATTGCTGCTTCCAAAACCAGAGCAAAGAAACCAAGGGTTGAATGAAACCCCAAAGCCATCTTCAAACTTTTCTCGTTCCCTGTAATAGAGAGCAACCATGACTTCCCGCGAATACTAAGCCTCCTCACAGCTTCACATAGAACCGATAAAGGAAAGAGAATTGCTCAAATACACGAGTAAACCCGATCAAAGGTCTATACCATGTCTTGGCTATGTACCACCTGAGTAATGAACAACAAGACGCTGTGGTCGGGAACGGTGAGGCATCATATCTTCAGGACAGCTGCAAGGGATCAAAACAAATGCAACTAGAATCACGAACTCCGGACCATGCAGAACCTCCTGAACCCATGTCCCATGGTCTCCACCCCTAAACGCCATTTAAAGAGCAATACTAAATTGATAAAAGACAAAAAAAACGAAAAGAGTAATCTTTGCGTCATCACAGTGACGATATTATGATGTATGTGTATAAACCGAAATTGAGTGATTCCATCAAGATATTGATTCATCGATATTCATGATATTTCGTTTAGTAGCCAGGTTGGCCAGGCATCTTACCCAAAGAGTGGCCGCCGTGGCTCTTGGGAGGAAGGTGATTGTGGCAGAAGATCTTCTTGGTGCCGCTCTTCGTCGCATCCCGTTTAGTGGCGTCAATGATCTGTGTGGGATCATCGTATGACTCGAACTGGCAGCACTCGATGTTCTTCATCCAGCGGTTATTGATCACGTCGTGGATGCTGATGCGCTTCTGAGGATCCGGGTTAAGCATCTGTAGAAGGAGTCGGCGGAGGGCTGGTGGCGTAACACCAACATCCAGGGCGTAACACTTAGGATAGTCGGTATCGCTAATGCAAGCATCGGGTTCGGGATGCTTGGCGTACCAGTTGTTCCAGCCGGTGACCAGCTTGTCGTAGTGGGTGTTGCCGGCCTCGGCGCGCGACCATATAGCACCACCAAATGTGAGGTAAATCATGATAATGGCCGAGCTCCATACGTCCAGGGGTCGTGGGTCGTACGCCTCCTTCTTCGCGAGGACCTCCGGAGCGATGTAGGGCTCGCTCCCGCAGATGCCAGGGGAGCAGAGACGGACGTCGCCCATGTTACGACCACACTGTCCGCCAGATTCGCGAAGGCCGGGGTGGGTACCAGAGAAGACCTCGGAAACACCAAAGTCGGTGATCTTGAGTTTGCTGTCCTTCGTAATGAGCAGATTCTCGAGCTTAATATCACGATGAGCAATGCCATTGGCGTGAAGATAGTTGACACCCTGAATAAGCTGCTTGAAGAGACAGAGGCGATCCTTCTTGCGATCCTCGCTCTTGAGATGACCTTTCTGGACGAGGCTGAAAAGATCGCCCTCGGAGCAGTATTCCATCACGTGGTTCCAGCGACCATGATCAGTGCAGAGGCGAGCGGTCTCAACAATGTTGGGATGGTGTAGACTCTTGGCGATGCTGAACTCAGACTTGATCTTCTTTTCGTATTCGGCCTGGCTCTCGCGATTCGACTTGCCACGGAACTCTTTGACAGCGTAGAGCTCCTCAGGAAATCCCTTGCGCATCATGAGCGTCACTTTGGAAGCGGCGCCCTTGCCGAGGTGCTTGCCGTGACGGCCGAGGAATTTGCTCTGGTACTCAAATTCGCTCTGCAGCTCGGCAACATCGACGGCAAAATCGTCAGGGAGACTCAGGCTCATGCGTCGGGCCTTGGCTCCGGTACCGGAATCCGGGGGAAGGGGCCAGGGCAATCGCTCGGGAGGGTATGTCGAATCATTCTGGGAGGAAGCGGCTGGAACAGGGGTGTTGGGTCGGCTACCGTCAAAGCTGCTAGCTCGGCGGCGGATCTGAGGTCGGTGCTTATCACGGTTGACAGTGGCGCCGACAAAGTTGACAGCACGACCACGAAGTGAAAATCCAGTGGATGCGCGGCCTTTCTTGGCAAAGTCTTGTTGGCTCGGTAGACTACCGTTGGCGTTCTTATCTCGGTGATTGGGGGCCATCTCGAGGACAGAATCGGGAGAAGGGGGCGAGTTGGAGCGGGTTGTTGCCGAAGACCGATTCATAGAAAAGCGACGTGAATGGCTGGCACGACGCTGGGTATTGGGGGGTGGTTCTGATACGCCGGAGATTGAAGGAGCAGAGTCCACAATGGCAGATTCTCTCGAAATCTGGACCTGGGAGGCGGTGCGCCGGAAGAAGGATGACATAGTGCGCTTGAAACTCGAGGTTGAACCACGAGTAGACCGGCGGGAGAGTGGTGTGCCAGTAGAAGTGACGTCGGTGTCAGTGGCTCTAGGAGTCGTTGACGCGGTAGTCGGTGGTGAAGTGCGGCGAGAAGATTGAGACGAGAAGTAGCTGCCGAACTTGTTGGGCGAAGTAGGACCAGCTGCCTGGTTTCCGGAAGGAATTGGAATTGGAATGGGCGCGCTGGAAGAAGTGACGGAGCCTGCCTGGTAGGACTGGAGTGCTTGAATGTCCAGGTCCTGGCCGCTCTGGAGAGTAAAGTCCTGAGAGCAACGGCTGACGGGAGTAACAGGCTCGACAAAAGATTCGCTGCCGGACTCGCCGCCTTCCTCAAGAATTGAGTCGGTCAGATCAGTTGAGAAGCCCCGAGGTGATGATGCGGATAGAAAGCTGCTGGCCGAGTTGGTTCGTACCGGAGGGGACGAGGCACTTTTATCTGAAAGCGGAAAACGGAGAAAGACGTCAGCAAGGCAGGGATGGAGAAAGGCATGGAACACAGGACAGGGAAGTGTGAAAGTGAGATCCAAGCCCGGGCCCCGACAGGGTAAATGGAAATGCAGCCGCCAGGGCAGAAACAGGGGTTTGTGCGAGGCGATGGCTAAAAAAAAAAAAGGTGTTCAAAGGATCAAGGCCGGGGATACCACCATCTCTAGAGGTGTGACCCTGCCCAGAGGTCCCTAGTTCCAAGTCACCAGGTCCGAAGTGGTACAGACTGGGCGACCAGTGAAATGACGGTAGACGGGGAGATGGATCACCGTGGAGGATGGTTGGATTTGCTGACTTTAGCGGCTGAATGGATGGGGGTGGAGGGATGGATGGATGGAGGCCAACGCTCTCTCTCGCCTCGTTTACCTCAAGTATGGCTCTTGGCAATTCGTGAAGTGGCTGTCAACCGCTTCATAAATGGCACTTTTCCCACTGCGCTTCGATGCTATTCGACGGACCAGCCGGGAATAAACAACAAAGCGAAGACGCGAACAAGCTATCTTTCTCCGAGGACATGCCGGAAACGGAGGTTGATGACAAAAGAAACGTTGATCGAGGGGAGAGGTAAATGTGGGTAGGGGGAGGTGAGGGGCAACGATTACCAAATAATTAAAGAGAGGCAAACCGAAAGAGGCAATGTCAAGAGTAACACAACAGGAAATAGAAAGGAAAAAGGCTGCATCATACCTGTTGAGTCGAGCAGCAACGACTGCTGCGGTTGGATGTGCTTTGGTTGGAGAGTTTGTTGGTGGGGAGCTACCAACATCCCTGGGCCTGAGCCCGAGCCCGAATAGGTGGCCATGACGGAGAGAGATGGTTTGGGTGGATGGATTCGAGTCGCTTCGCGCTTCGCGACTTTGCGGATTCGCTTTCGGCCGCTAAGTGTGTGTGGTTGTGGTGCTCGGTAGTGGGTATCGCCGATTGCAGTCGCTAAGAGAGCCTGCTGGAAATAACGCTGCAAGGCCCTAAATCTTGGACGGAGATCGCTGAAGGAACGGGGTTGTCCAGGGTTCCAGTGGGGCGTCCACTAGCGAGAAGGGGGGTACAGAGGTTGTAGGTACTGGCGTCTCCGGCGGTACAGGGCTTGTGGACGGTGGTTGGGGGCGCTGCGGGTCACTGAGAGCGGCGAGGAACCACGGCGTCAGGGACACACACCATCAAACTGAGAAGACACTTGACTGAATCAGCGTCTAAATTTCAGGCCAATGGCTAGGTCGAATTCCTGGTTGTTGAAGGAGGGGTTGTGACGAAACGAGCTGGTGTAGAGTAGGAAAAACTGAGACTGGTTCGACGGCAATCCCGAGAAGATGTTGAAGCTGTCTTATCGTGGACGGACGGTTGCCTTGCAAGACAAAACCAGTGAACAGCTGCTTGATGGTGATCAGTGATCAGGTACGACTTGTCGTGAGTCGAGTTAGAGTCGACAGAGAAGTCGAATTGGCCTCGTACTCGAGTTTTGTCTGTCCGGTCGATGTGATATGCACTAATGTTTGTTTGATGAGGTGTGGTTGGTTGCAGGCTCAACTCGGTGCAGTCGTATTAGTCGAGTGATGGTCGATTCGAGTGAGGCTTTGGGGTCGATGATTGTGGTTCTCTCATACGCTCTTCTTTCGCTTTTGTGCCTAGAGATTAATCAAAGGCAGACCACGATGCATGGAAATGAAATCCAGCTAAAGGGCAATGTGCGAGAAGGCGAGAGGAGGAGGGAGGGGAGGAGGCCGCATGAAATTGAACAAGGTGAGGTTTGAAAGGAAGAGCAGAAAGAATCCAAACAATGGAGTCGTCTTTCAAGCCAAATTAGAATTTGGGAAGAAATTCAGATAGGAGTAAGAGAGAAGAAGAGAAATAAGATTGAGTAGAGAGGTTTGACCGTGGGATAGAAAAAAAGCGCGCAGCTGTATTTTGTGTTTTTCCCGTTTCTCCCTGGGGGGAACCGCTGCGAGTTATGAATGAAGCCGCTCCGCTGGCTTGTCTATGCCTTCTGTGGGTGGGCGTGGGGAATTGGTGGACTTTGCTGAGCGGGGGTGTGTGAGAGGGTTGAGGAGAGTGGAGGGGGAGTGCACATTGGCCACACACAGGCAGATGACCGTGATCAAGGGCTAGTGCTTGGGAGAGGGCTGCAGAGGGAGGGGTGTACCTATCTTGATAAAATAGCCTCAGACTCCGGAGGAAGAGAGGCACAACACTCCAAGTGGGTTTGCCTTCTTCTGTTGCTGTTCTTCATCGCCTTCTTTTTGCTGGCTCTCTGGGCTAGGTGGAGCATGTCTGCTTGAATGATGAATGGACGGATGAGAGTCCAGTGAAAGCCAGTGGGTTTCGATTTGGATTGCGGATGGGTACACAGTGCGCCAAGTGTTTGCTTCTCACTCATCCTCACGGCCCTCTTTTGCTTATTATTACGGGTATTATTAGGTATGTACAAAGTGTTCCTGCGAGGCTTGGCTCTTCAGGGCGACCGAGACCCCCAATTTTTAATTGCCGCTGTGCTGGCTGGCTTGACGGTGAGTGCTGATCTTCACCTGGTCTTTGCTACGCCGAGCAGGGCTCTCAATTGATGGCCGTCTTAACTAGCTGCTTCTGACTACTGTACGTTAATTTTTGCTCAATATACAAATGCACGACGTGGTAAGTAGAGTAAAGGTCTTCAAATTGTTTTTTTAATGTTTGCCCATCGACTCCAACACCCCTAATTAACTCGAACTCACTTTCTCAGACCCTCTTCTTTATCTTCTCCAGTGCAATCTGTGGGTTTTACGTGGATTACGGACGATACTGTGCGGAGCTTTGGTGCTACCTACTGGTATCGTGAGCAAGCCAGGGTACATCAAGGTACCTTCGAAATAAGGCATGCTGCTGCATATTTTCCAAGTACCGGTACTCGTTACCTTTGCTAGCCTGAACACTACCTTGCTTAGGAACCGTGGGATAGCCCGAGTCCAATCGGCCAGTCGACTTGACGCCATTGCGATGGCTCGGGCTGCCCCTGGATGCATGATTGGACATTGCGCGGGATCCTGGTTTAGTCCGGGGCATTTTCGATCTTGGACAGTCGTCCTTTAAACCTGTGGCTGACAAGCAACTAAATGACACTTTCCATTTACACACATTTCCACAGATAGGGTGCCGCTTCTGCCGTATAAGAAACGCCGTTTCGACTCTTCATCTGAGTGTTTTGGCCGAACTTTGCCGCGTCCCGGCCTACTGGGCCCTGGCAATCCAGCAAATCAATCTAGCTTATCAGAAATAAAAATAAAAAATTCGACATGCAGGTAATCTTTAAGCCTAAATTTTTCTTGCGCCGCTTCAGAAGTTGCTTCTTGCCCTGGATTCTGCCGGTCCTCGGTACTTATCGAAAGGGACAGACCATGCCTTAATGTCTGGGCATGTCTTGTAACTTGCTGATCTCGACTCATCTTTATCTACCTTATTTTGATTCTGGGGACGGGTCAATTCCAGTCCGCCAAGTCTCACCGAGACTTTTGGCACAAGACATTATGATAATCAGTGATATTGGCTTGGCACACATCAGCAATAACGCACAGAACGGCCTACGCAGCGGTCAAGGGATGGATGAGCCTCCACTGCGATGTGGCGATGTCGGCCGTCAGGACTTTGCCCCCACCGTTTTGAACCCATTGATTGAGGCTCATGAATCATCGTCAAAAGGCATGGATTGCACTTCCTCCCTGCCAAGGCGGAAGTGCCTCTGCCTGGTTTCTTGCCTCCTGAAGGCGTGCTGTACAGCTCGATGCAATGCTGTCCACCCCCTATTATCTGTGTTGATACCGCTCCGGGTAGATCCCGTTCCCGTAGCTGAATGCCCGGCCGGACGTCCGGGCTGACACCCATCGTCACATCCGACCACCAGCATGAAAACTCAAACGCGTTATCAATCCTACGGGGAAAAAAGTCCCAAGGGACAAAAAGTCGACACTCTTGTTGATGCTGGGCCCAGGCCTTGCCCACCAACCCTCAAGTCCATGCTCTCCAATCAGACGTCATTTTGATTTATTTACCTCTTGACACTCGTGTGCTCCCGAGCCCAGTCGAGAAGGACCCTTGCACCAAACCCCAGTCTCCAGTCTCCAGTCTCCAGTCCCCGGACCAGAAACAGGCCCTTGCCCAGGCCAACAAAAAAGCCACGGCGTTGCTTGTCACTGTGTCAGCCCCACGCTTCCAACAGACGAGCGCCTAGAGAAATGCAAGCCGTACCCGCAATTTGCTCAATGCGCGCGCAGTGTGTGTGAGTCCCTGCCAGCCTAACGCCTGCCGAGGTGGTGGATTTCGAGGGCTGGAGGATGGAGCCTGGGCAAATTAAATATAGGCACCCTGCCAGGTCTCTAGCGTTCTGCTGAAAGGAACCCACTGGCTGTAGAGTGATGCGGGTAATTGCTGAATCGTCGCTGATGAGACCGAGTCCGAGTTGTATCCATCGTCCGTCCTCCCACCGCGCGACAGCCGCCCCCGGGAGGCTCAAGCTTGATTGGGATGGCCGGGACAGTCGGCAGCGGTGCGGCGGGGGTGCCACAGACAACCCAGAACAGTCCAAAATCTCTCACCAGTTGGCTACGTACTCGTAATGAATAAAAGCCGGCATCATCGGAAATTTCGGTTCTTTAATTGATGCTAATAAGTATTTGTAGTCAATGAATTACACCGACTATTTCATGTGCTGCTAAAGCGGACTGGTCTTCTCTCTCTCTCTTTCGCGTATCTATCTAATCTATAAGCTTCCCTGTTGGCGTTTGAGAAGGGCGTGGGATTGGCTGTCTAAAAATTTTTCCTTTTTTCGCCTTCTTTGCCCCGTGTCTTAAACGCCGCATTCTCGATTCCTTTCATCCGCGCGCGGCGCACCCCGAAAGCCGCGACACCAGGATGCTCCCACAACATCCAGGCCAATGCGACCTTGTTGTCGTTCAATCCCGTTGATATCCCTCAGAAGAAGATCACGATGCCTCACAGAGCCGAGCCGAGTTTACTGGACGGGGGACGCGAAAGGGGACTCTGCCAAGTGTTTTGCCAAGTATTGTTGTGCTCTTATTCTCAGCACCGTCTCCGTCTTCTTGAATTGCTACTGTGCTCAGTATCACCGATTCATGTCGCAGACTCGCGTTCTGGCATCGCCAAGCCTTTCTATTGCGACGACTGAGACGGGCGCAGTGCAGTAATTACGTTGGCTGCGTTCCGCGACGATCACATTTCCAGCCTCGATTATCCTTGGAGCCATGCCATGGCCCCGAGAATAGCTCCTAGCTTTAGGGATCATGAGTTGTTGTTCTTCATCTTGCGACACCTTTAAGGTACATACGTACATTTGTACATGCCTGAGCTCAGAATAAGCTACCGCGGCTCCACATCCCATTGTCGCGGGACATTACGTATCACAGGAACAAGCCAAACGTCGTTGCAAGTGCTATACTGTTTCGTAAAAAGGGGCAATGAACACTGGTGATCCAATGCCACGAAAGCCAGACATTGTTGCGCGGCCGGTTTGAGATTATTCCAAGTAAGCTTGAAGTTTAATGCCGATTTGCCTCCAGGTCCGTCCCGTCTCCCGTTGCCTGGAGATAATGTACAACGAGCGGTATTTATGTGCAGTCGTACGTCGCACAAACTGGGAACTTGCCCAACAGGGGTGTGTACTGTGCTTGCTGCTGTCCATTCTAGTAGCTCGAGCTTGAAGGAAGCCTTCTCCTCCGTCAAATTACTTGTTGAAGCCCTGTCGTGCAATCGTCATTAATATAGACGAATGCCATCGTTTGATGTCTAGAATCTGTGAGTGCTAACCTCGTTGGTTCCACAACGTACTGTACCAGGAACGCCAAGCCTGTCGGTATTCCCCCTTGCTTAAACGGGGGAACGAACGAACAGCCCTTGGAGAGATCTCGGCCATGTCCAACTCATCTCAGGGACCTTGCGCTCCGTCTTTGCACTCCGTCTCCGTGTACGGCTACCGAGTTCTGAGCGCTGGCCTTGGGTGGCTACGTCGGCGGAAGCCCTCTATTGTCCTTTTAAATTAGTGAATGCCGAGAAAGTCCGTGGTTTAGTGGCCGATCATTTCGACTCCTCCGTCAGCGGCTCCTCTCCGCCGTCGAGGCAGTTCCGCGTCGTTTCGACGAGTATCGGGTACGAAAAAGAAGGTCACCACCTCCGCTCCCACAGCCGGTCCGGTACGGCATTCCACATCCCAACCCCCATCCTACACCAATCATTCTCTTCTCTGGTCTTTCGCCCCCGTGGATGAGGGTGTTGACCACGGGTGTGAGTGCGTCATATGCGCCCCAGAGGGTGGAGTCGATCCCTGGGCTGGCCCTGGCTTGTCTCACCTCACCCACGCTTACAGTTCCACTCGTCCACCCTTTCTCCAGTGCCCTGTAAGCCAGGCCTTCGAAGCCCCCAAGACAAGGCCTTCGCACACTGAATGGCTGGATGTGAAGGATTCAGAGACATACGCACCCCCGTTGAGCCACGAAAAGGATCGACGGGCTTCTATATTAACCACAGCCGTGCTCTGGCACGGCGATTAAAAGTCTTGTCCCCGATGACTGACGACGACTTGCCATTTCAAAGGCTTGGCAGAGACAGCCTAATACCAGCGAATGCAATTGATTACTCTCCAGAATGACTGTGCTATGCTCGCCTCCAGGAACGAGTGGCTAATGAGGCTGTCAAGATGCCAGCTATGTACTTCGTTCTATTAGGTAGGTATGAGTAAAAGTAGCAATAGCATTCGTTTTCAAGTCCTTGGTGGAGTATGAGTACTAGCCCGGATCCCTTGTTTGGGGATTAACGACGATGGATACCGTTTTCGTCCACACACAGGACTCTGGCCAATCCGGTCATCGTGAGCCCCCCCTGGCTAGAAACTGACGTCTTCTCTCACCCTTTGAGGTTTGGCATCGCCGTTCAGGTTGCGACTTTCTGTCGGTGACGACACGCTTGACGGTATTTGGCAATGCTAATCCAATATTTGTCGGTGAGGAGCAGCTGAGGCGTTGATGGTGATGATCACCTACGACGGTGCGAATGCATTATACCGTGCTTACAAGAAACGTGCAGTGTCTGAGCACCTTGTTGGGGGAACACAGAGTGCAGTGACGCTTGTGCCCAGGTTGGGGCGGCTCAGAATGCCACAACGTCGCGGAATATGGTACACCAATTGAGCCTTTTGCAACGCCGCGACATAGAATTCGTCACCACAATCTCCATGGTTGGGCACAACCGTACGTTGTTGTTGTTCAGCGCAATGTTGTGTTGTCACCCACATCTCGCTCAGATTTCGCAGATTCTTGGGCACGCCCCATAACGCCCTGTGGACGATGTTCACATGGCTTACATCGCAATGGTTACGTCAAAAGGGTGCGTGGGAGATTGAAGACGGCCATCCATACGAACCTCCTCAGTCTGCTGGTCACATAGCTGGCTGCCAACACATAGATTAAGGTAGATAAATGGAGCATGGATTGCACCTGTTAACAAGCTACGCATTTAACTGAGGTGTTTTTTATTTGTCTTCATGCCTCTCGCCAGCATAGGCCAAGCTAAATCACTCGAATTGTGGTATGTACAGCTTCAAAGTTTGTAACATCACCACAAAGTGTGCAACTTCTCAGTCGCTATGCTCAATTGCTTTCAACTTTGCGCCCCCACCCACCAAACCTACCAACGCTGGATTGCAATCCACTCATGTCGTCGCTGTTTGCTTCGGCCGGGGAGAATCCCAGTCGCGTGCATATGCAGTCGTAGCAGGCTCCAGAGCGGAAATTTGAGATATATATTAAATTGCTGTAACTATGTAGAGCACACTGCTGTAACCTGCGACATGCATGCTGCAGATGCACGTCTCCCCTGATGAGCCCCTCCAACTCCGCCTCGTGACCTCCCATTCGGGTCTCGGATCAAGTCGCTGTATGCTGAGGTCGACAGCCTTTGAGCCCAATTTAATGGCGCCTTCCAATTGGTACCTTGAACCGCTTTGCTGCTGTTGTCCAGAGTCCACTAATACGATACTATTGTATCTCGGGCTTGGAGGCTGGCAGAACTGAACGTACCATAGCCCACTTGAAGAGATAAGTTCCCGGCGACGCCTACAATCAACCATGTGTCGCAAAAGAAAACTCATTCGGGAGCGCCTATCCGAATGAGGGATCTTTTTAGACAATGGCGCTCGCTAGGATCCCTAAAAAACCCCGTGGCGCACCCTCCTTTTGATCTGTCAGTCGCGTTTCAGCTGGGACACAATCTAGATGTTATAGGTTCGCTCACCCATCCGCTCAAAGGGACCCTACGCAGCTGTGGCTGATGGTTTAGGTAATACGGATCAGTGGCGGGCGTCTTGCGACGATGAAACGAGGATTTATGAGGTAATGTCCCAGCTATCATGACCATGCTCTAATCTAGGACTTCCACATGGCCTTGCGTGTGTTGGACTATTGTTATTTGTCTCTCAGAAAAAAGCTAAATAGGGAATGCCGGCGCCAACTCAGACGTTCCAATTGCCCTAGCATAAGCACACGCGGAAGGTTATTCGAATTGCCGTGGCGAACGAGGCGTCATCTGGAACCTACTCTGAACTCCAAGGTGCTCGACTCTCGAAGTTTCATTTTCGTACACGGAAGAGAAATATGGAGGTGGCGGCCGCACACGGGGACATCCCACGCTCAATCTACTTTTTGGCTGGCTGACTAGTCATCCCGTGGGCTGAGATGGGAGGGAGTGTGCATTTGCAACACCACTAACCATCATCATCAGTGCTGGCTGCTAAACTGGGTGCTTTTTTAGTGCTTGATCTGTTCGACGATGCTTCACCGTCGCATTGGAATGACGGATAGTTTCCTATCGTCGGATCACCAGGCTGCCCTGATTCGCATTCAAGAGTCACGCTTCATTATCCCGCGCCGTCCCTCTTGAGCCCAAACCTGTTCCATTCTCATCACGTTTGCTGTAGCGGTCAGCAACAACTGACGTCTTTGCGAAGGGGAACACCATACAATGCCGAGCCGCTAAATCACCTGATGAAAGTCCCCTCCCGTCCTTTACCACTAGCAGCTCCCCAACAGCAGGTTGAAGGATGGAGCTTCACATCCCCCCATCCAGCCACGCTGCAAAGTCGCGATGATGCACAGGTACTGTAGGTAGCACAGGTCTCCCCCAGACCTTGGCGAACCCGATAACTGACAATGATGGGGGGCCATGCGATGGGTCCAGACCAGCTTAGTCCGCTTACACCAGAAAGCACCAGCGGGGTCCTCCTCTTCTCGATAGCGTAGGAGTGGGTGTGTAAGTCTGCCACGGGTTACTGGATTGCACTGATGGGCGCTTGTGGTTGGCTCTGGAAGAGCCGCGCAATAAAATGCCTCACCCTTTACAATGTACACTTGACGGTTGTTCGCGGAGACTTGCTCCAAGTCCAACGCAGACAGACAGAGGCGCCACAGCTGTAATTTTATTGCTCTCTGACCATCCAATGTCCTGGGTTCATTCCGGATCCGAGGACCCGTTCTTCACGTTTGAATGACCCTTGAGACGGGATGGCCCATCCCAGTGGCGTCATGTGTCTCGGCATGCTTCCCGTTGTTTACGACTCACGATCCTCGTTGAGTCTCCACGTCTCTCTGACCGAGTGTTATTGGAGATGTACCTAATTGCCTAAATTGCAACTCCATACTGTGTGGTTGAGCATTAGGTATGACGACGATGTGTTGAAGGATCAAGGTAGGTGGGGGTTGCAATTGTAGATACGTACTCCATATACTTTGAATCCATGCTACAGCAAGCTACGTCTACTTCTCATGTTTTCATGTAGACGAGAACCAAACTCCGGGAAAGGTTTTCATGAGATAACGATGAAAGAGGGGGCCGATATTCTTTCGCCCGAATAACCTGTTCGACAAAGTTAAGCACCGTACGGTTAACATATTGTTCATCACTTGTTGGTGGTGCACTAGCTCGAACCTGGGAACGTGGACTTTGGACAGGTTAGCCACAAAGTCAATCCCTTCGCGACTGATGCGATGGAGAGTTGAGATTGGACGGAGCGGCGAACGCTCGGGGAGACATTATCTGGTGGCGATACGACGGTGTTGAAAAATGTTCAACCTCATTGATGCTCTGCATGCATACATCGCCACCCAAATAACCTCACACAAACAACGTACCATGGTGATTCAACCCACTCCTCCTAAATGTTTGGTTGGTTGTCAGTACAACTCTGGCTTATCTTGAGAGGGGAAAAGCCAACGGTAGCCGTCTTCACCCCTCTACAGAGTCACCTCACCCTCTCGCTCCATTGTCTTGGCCGTAACCAAAGATCGCGACCTTGTCCAACAACCTTAATTGGGATCGCGGCTTGGCAAACATCGGCCTTTCGTCTATGGCGTGGTACGAAGCAATCAAGAAAAAACAAGCTCTTGAGAGCGGCGACATGCAGCCATCTAAGCGAGGAGAGGAGACAACGCACATGGCTCCGCGGACAAGCCATTGCCGCGCGACAACTCGCTAGGTTCTAGGCCTCGCTCTAAACGACCTCTGACCTGAGTTGTGAGGGCCCATTGAGGAGGGGTTGCTTCGTCGGTTTGCATGCTTGGCAAGAAAAGAAGCACCATTGTCGTCGTGGTGAATATGGAGCTGCATCGCTCTTCAACCCCACCACTTAACTTGTGTGTCCCCCGGTTGCTTGGCGGAAAAAATCTGCAACTGGGAAGGCAATTATCATGATTTTGACAATTGGGCTTCAGTTCAATTCCTGAGTGGCAAAGTAAAACTCTTGCTTGGCCGTCGGGCATCTCTTGGCTCTGGTTGGATGTACGATTAACTGTTTGCCAGATTCCCTGCACTTGCTCTGAACACGCACAACCCTGGGCATCAACCGTATTATCCAATAGAGAGCGGTCAGTGCTTCTCCCCCCTTTTCATGATATACCGTGCGCTGCGTTGCTGGCAAGACTGATTTAGCGAACTGCCACTCGTCCGTGAATGAGAGCCGAGGATATTGAAAGCAAGATGCAACCAATTTACGTCTTTGATGTAATATGATGTGAGATCTACCCCAGCCTCTTTGAAAGAAAACCTGGGGCCCCATGGGGGTGTGCATGGCTGTTCTGTGCAAAAACTGTTGTTGGTTTAGTATGAGACGTCATCCTCGACTGACGGGGGAACTCGGACCGGGTTTAGATTCGGGAGTGAGAACATCTCGGCAATCTGCGTCTTTAAAGTGAAATGCAAACCGGTCGGTGCTTCTCGCCCCCTTGCCTGACTGCTCAGGATTCTGTCAGGAGTCAAAATGACACGGACATCGAGGGTAAGGAACTGACTCAAAGCAGAGCGCGCTACAGGACCTAGTATCGCTTTTTCACATAAGACGGGATTACGAGTTACTTCGTGGATGATCCGGATACGGGTTTAAAACTAAGCTGCGACTATATGAACGAAAGTGAAGGATTGTGACTCGGGTTGTCGGACTCATCAGGCATGTTGGTTCCCAATTGTGGCAGATGTGTTTCGGAATGCCTTCCGGGACGACATTATCTTTCCCCCTCCTCTTCAAAGTATCAAATCATATTGATTGCAAAAGGGAAGAGAAGCTGATTGTTGATCCTGTAAGTCACTGGGCTTCATAAGACTGAGACAACTCGGCCATCCTTTGTCTTGATGTGCACCATCGCGACAACTCATGCCTTTGGGATCCAGGATCCAAGCCATTATTCGGGGGAGCAAATTGCTCTCCTTTGTTGGATGGATTGCCCGAGGCTCATTTTCGGAAATTCGGACGCCTTTCCGAGCGTAGACCATGGCTACCTCAACATTTACGCTACTACACTGCATTGGCGTTACCTAATATGGCTCATTATAGAGATTATTCGTACGTAATTACATTCAGATGGATGGGATATTCCTATAATTACTTGCACAGTTGTTCCTCAAATGTGTATAGCTCTTGGGTGAGGTCGTAACTTTCGGCTCGAAGGTCTTAACCAAGTCTACCCAATCTCGACAGAGAATATGCGAAGCGTACGAATGACGTATTTTTGCACCTAGAAACATAGAAAGAAACCAGGTTTGTACGCATCAATGAACAATACTAAGACGATATTATAAATAACCCTGACAAGATGGCATCGTAGTATCGAAATGCGTAAGAGTGTCCGTTTGTTCACCATGGGACTTTCACTCACTTGGCACAACTAGTATTTATTGGTAATGGTGTGTATATGATAGTAGAAACTAGAGTGATTCGAAAATACTTTAATCATGGGTGGTAAATGATCACACCGTCCCTGCATCAGTACTGCGTATGTCGATTATGCGTATCTTGTCAATATGCTTGCAGGCGCTTTCAGTTTGTTCCAAGCGGCGAACAATTCATTACATACCACACCACATGTATCAATTTATGATCTTAATATTAACTGAAATATCCATACATTTATGAATTTATTTACATCATTCGTGCTTTCGGATCTGTATTGACAGTCCATTTTGGACAATTCTTTCTTTGAGTAGTGTGGCCTCCGAAAGTGCCGGCAAAAGGATGACAGTCCTTTTACGGATTTGCACTGAAGCAATTGAGACCGTCTTAAAGACTGTGCGTCGAGGTTAGATAATTAGAGTGGATGATGGCATAGACCTTAAGTGTGTAAGAAAGTCGTGTACAAATATTCCATCAAGGACTTCTCTCAAACCAAAATATCTTAAGGCCTCAATAGGTATTCGTTTGCGTCTGTTTGGCCGGCGCCAACGCAATTTGGATGTGAGAGGCCTACCACCACTACCTACACCTGCAAGAGTCTTCTCCGATACATCTCGGGGATATCTTGTCCGTTCAAAGCTCGTCGAGGATCCGCTGGCAGTTTGATCTCAGCAGTACATTGCTAGACGTTTTATTGCCTAATCTTGATTCTCAACTTCGAATTAAGGCGTAGGGGTACAGCATTACGATCCTGCTAATTATGCAGTATGCAACCCGATGCAAACCAGTCCATTGGAACGCTGGTGGGGTTGAAGAACAATTTGGGGTTGCGAGACTACCGTTGCCGCCGAAACGGATGATTCTCACCCTAGACGACTCTATTCAGTTTCATGAACAGAAAACCAAGAGCCTGGGTAGCCATATAGAAGTTTATGTGTCTGAAGTGTCGGCTTACCGTGCTGTGGTGTACTCCATCGACATCTTGCTTGGAAGGCTAGTCGATAGCAATACGACTGAGAGTAAACTCCACCTGGCCTATCTCCGTGAACTAAATTCCTATTACCTACCAGACCAGATCCCTCGTTTTGTCGGGCCGAACAGAATAGGCGTTATCAGGCCTGGAGCTAGTTGCCATACGCTCTGCCACGTCGTTGACCGAATGAGCGAAGCATTTCCTGGATTCAATTGCAGCTCTGGCGCCTCATCTGAAGACGTTCTCTCCCCTAGAAGTGCGTCTCATGGAATCAGTACCCCAGTCATTTCACTTGAGCTATTTGGCCCAAGATGGAAGGTTTTAACAAGCTGTTGAGAGTGTTGTCGAGAGAATCCAAGCTCTTGGCTTCTTATATTCAAAATACTCTAATGTGTGGGTACCTCTGGCCTCGACCTCTCAATTCATTGTCGAGAGAGAAGCACTTCGGAACTCTGATCAACAAGCATCATGGATTGGAGTTGAAGACTTTGACTTTTCGAATGGCGCCATTTATCGGTCGCGAGATAGAGGACAAGGATTCGAACAGGTTCTCCGAGCAGGGGAAATAACCTCTATGGTCATAAATAATCTTCATTTCATTTGTGGAGTTCTTCCTTACGGCCCTTTCGGAAAAGCCCTATCAGCTTCTGTCCTCATTCGGCCCTGCAGATAGTCAGACACAGACCTCCAACATGTGATTCAATGTGTCTCCAAGAGCTATGGCTATGACTAAAGTTAATTGAAACGGAAGATATAGCAAGATAACAAGAGGTTCTTTTTAGATTATCTTGAGAAATTGGTCCCAAGCTTTCGGGATGGCCCGATGAATGCTCGCGTGTTTCTTTCGTGGTCTACGCAGACCAAACATACTCCGATCAAGTCAGCGTTGGGCTGTTATCAATTAACGACCTGTTTAAGAAAGCCATCTCATCCCAGAAGGACACAAATCATATTTTATAAAGCCATTTTTTGCAGCCTGCAATGAGTCATGGGAGTTGCTACCGTTTAACCAACGTCCATGAGTTGCTCGAAATCTAGAACCGAGTTTGGCTACGAGCATCTCCATCTTGAGAAGCTGCGCAATAGTCTTTCGAGATTGCAAGAGCATGAAAAGAGTGGATTGCATTATAGATATCAAGATAAAAGGGACCGCGGTCACATATTGCAGAGATACTTGGATTAATGTTTGACCGATGTCAAGATAGATTACGACTACTGATCGCAAGCTACTGGCGGCAGCGGTTCCAAACAAGAACCTGGAGGCTTTCGAGACCTAGAGCTATGATTAATACCATTACGTTTAACGGAAATTTTGATCTCATATTTCTTACATAATTCTTTGTAGTAGCTGGCGAAGGATTGATGGAAACACGTCCCGAATCAAGATAGCGAAAAGCCGTTGCACACGTGAGTTCAATGACCAAGTTTCGACAAGTAACATTCCTAGGAAAATTCCAAGACAATGAATTTGACGTTCTCAAGTAGTTCTAGAACGCAGGATAAAGATACGGAGATCCAAATCAGTACCCGGAATCGGGTTTCTTCAAATACGAAAAGGGATGAATTGAGAGGACCAGCAGCAAAACGCCAGGGACGAGATGAAACATTCAAAAGCTGAGAATGCCGTGATGCAGCTTAATGTGAGAGAAGGGAAATCTCCCATCATCGTCATAATCCTCACGGCGGCCTTCGGCGACGGCTTACAGCTTGGTCGTGGGGTTGTGGCCAAACCACAGGCCCAGCAGATGGTTCACTTCTCAGCATCAAAATTATCCGGCCTGCTTGGCCGCCCAGTTTTCCAACTTCCATTCTCGAGATATATTGTCATGGATAGGCGAAGAGCAAACACCATGCTTGAGATGTCGACTTAATGCATGAAATAGTGGTCGAGTCCTGTTACGCCAGCTAGAACACCTGCTCTCTTTCTAATCGATAGGGCTTGAATGGTTGGTTGATGGGAAACGTAATTTTGCGAATAAGTTGATAAAAATCCACCAATTCTTTGACAGGTACTTAAGAGGCGTGGTTGATGAGATCAACAAAACTTGGTGTTAAATTGAAACTGTGCACACCCTCAACCAAAAGCGGCCTATTGAACTTAGCCCGGAACGTTGGGGCCTGGTTTCGAGAACTGCTCAGTCTCATTGTCAAGTCCTTTTGGGGTGCGAAGGCTACATATCCCCAGTCGCTCGACCTGGATGATCAACACGTGAGACCCTGAAACCTCCGAGAATTTGTTCTTGGAAAGCTTAGCAATGCGCATTTGTGTCACAGAGAT
The DNA here is from genome assembly GCA_930272665.1 of Mariannaea elegans. NCBI lineage: Eukaryota > Fungi > Ascomycota > Sordariomycetes > Hypocreales > Nectriaceae > Mariannaea > Mariannaea elegans. Next base: position 156,399 of record CAKNEU010000058.1, read on the forward strand.
CAGTGGGTTCCCTGTAGTGCGTCAATGGAACACAGTAAGGCGGGCTCTTCAGCGATTTATTTCTCATTCGGATCTCTCATATGAAGACGTTGAGATCGCGAAGATGGGTGTCTTTCAGAATAAGGCCGATGATCAATGGTCCCCTCCTTCATAAGTTCATAGCGGGTAGCAGTCCCACACTTGTATTTGGCCTCAAGGGATAGAGGGTTAATTAATGATACGGACGCAGCCTGAGAAAAGAAGACTAGGGCTTGCGGTGCCATTCTGAGTAAAGGACTTGTCGACTGCACTCTCCGATTAGCCACCCCGATATCGTCATTGCCCTGGCCTGTTCGGGTTACTACTACTATGGAATCGAAGCCATGTATCTCTTTGTTGCATTGAAGTTTCTCGTACGCTCTGACGATGGTGACCAGGAGTACCAGGCTTGGGTTCAGACTTACCCGACTTTACCTAAGCGGTATTAATCTTCGCGATCTCGCTCAGTGCACGTTGGAGGTGCTCCCATATCTACGACTCTCCAAGAGAGTTATCGACAGTCCCTCCCGCAAGGAATTTTGCCGAAGAGTTGAAAGCATTCCCTCACAACCTCACAACTTCAGCTTAGGACTTAGGCAAGATTTTAATAAAGTAGACAACGGGTTTCAACGATTCAAGATGTGTTCTACCACCAGATGTCGAAGGGTTGGACCCGCGAAGCAGAAGCATGCCAACACGCTAGTGCTAGAACATCTACTGATACGGGCTTGGTCCCGCCTCGATCAGAAAACATTAAATTCGACGGCGCCGGCGGAGCTGAGGTCCGGTGGTTCGGAATTTACGGGTGGGGCCGAAGATGAGATTTGAGTCCTTCGGAGTACTTCGGAGACGTTATAGGTACCATACTGGGAACGGTAGATTTCAGATTTATCATTAATAGTGTTACGATAATACTTGCATAAGATAGTCGCATGGTTCTGAACCAAGTCTCCAATTCAATACATGTCGCTTACTGACTGGGAACCCTTCACTTTGCCCCGTTAGCCTGCCGAGTGAAGATCAGGGTCTAGACCGCTAGACAAATGCATGTTTAGTTTCAAGGGCTAGCAAAATGAGCCGACACAAGTCAATAGGATGCATAGGTGACAGGTATTGGAACATGAGTTGATTTGAGATGACGATACTCAGGCGTATTTTTGTTTTTTGTTTTTGGAAGGCGAGCGAGATGGTGATATGGAGACAGGGAGTCGATTCGGCAGCGCCCAGAATGAACGAGGTGCATCCCACCACATTCCACACGAGAGTGGCCACATGGCACTTCGAGCACATGCTTGAGAGTTTGGTTTTCACATGCATGCATGCGCTCAACACCTACGGTACTGGACGTAGCTTTGCTGATCGCATGCATCTGCAGCTGAGGACAATAGTCTGACGGCCGCGCGATATAATTAGTGAGAATCTTATGTGCCTGAAGGGCTGGAACAGCAACAAGGAATCGATAGGCTTGTTGAAGCTTGGTTCTCCAGTCTTTTTGGATCCGAAAATCCGACTGGTCGGAGACGACGTTCCCCTTGCAGAGCAGCAGTTTGGCTTCGTGGAAGGCCTGGGCGGCTGGGGAATCCCTCGAAGCTGACAGGGACCCCTTGAGACTTGGCTGGAAACCCCGCAAGGTAAGAGGAGCGGTAGTTCATTTTATTGTCCAGCTGTTCAGTGGCTCACTGACTCACCTGTTCAATATGCATCTTCAGGCTTCACCGACTCCCTCCATCCCTGTCGTCCTTGTCACTACGCTTCGGACTTCGGGGGCCTTTAAACCGGGGGCGTCCGAGGTAGTACCGGGGCCTGATGCATCGCCATCTTTTTTGGGTTAACTATTGTATGTTCTGTTTGTGCGGGCGTCGTTGTGATTGTTTTCTCTCTTTGTTGTCATCACGTATTGTACATACTGTACTGTAAGTACTGGTAGTCTGAACGGGGGCCACCCACCGGTCCCGCCTGTCCGGCCGGTTCACTGACTAACTAAAAGGGCATACGTATGGGCTTACGCCCGCAATCGTTCTTGTGAAACGAGACAAAGATGGATCACATACCACAAAAGGCACGCAATTTGAAGTCGTCGTCGCAGCAATTGCGTAACTTACCAATTAGAGGAGCAGTCAAAGAGGGGGGGAAACGGGCAAAGACGAGAGGGACCTTGGACTAAATATTTACGATCGTAGATATAGTACGGAATACTTCGTAACAATAGGCAGGTAAGTAGATAAGATCCCCTAATTAATAAATAAATCGATTCTTCATTCATTAATTAACTACAGTGCGTCTTCTTGAGATGCCCCGCCGCCATCCGAGAGATGAGGTCCGCTAAAGCCTCCACTGGCTCCAGTCGGGTGTCCCGCCGGATCCAACAGCCGCTAATAAATGGAGAGTGATGGATTATTATTTACCGCGGCTGGAGGCATGATTGGTTCAAGGGTCCAGTGCAGAATATCAGAATATTTCTTCTTTTGCTTTCTGTTTGGGGACGCGGAGCGTTGGACCCGACCACATTGCCGGGCGGGCTTGTAGATTACGTACGTACTAATTATCCGTGAACTGTCATTCTCGTCTCTTTCTTTTTCTCAAGGAGCGTCAAAGTGGCTTTGTCTCTGTTCTTCCATTTCTAAACGTCTTTGAACTGCCTCTCTTGCTTTTACTCTTGCCACACAAATCACGAGAATACGGGCCTTGTCTGTGCCTGTGCCTGTACCCGTGTTGCTTCTCCCTGTACCTGGGCCTATACCTGGGCCTATACCTGTACCCCCTTCAGCGGGACCCCCATTTGCGTCATAACTTTCAACCTCGATATCCTTCGTCGCTCCCTCCCGCAGACATCTTTCTCGGCCCGCTTCGCCTCCACCTCCTCGCTCCTCGCCTGGCACTCACTCCTCCAAACGATCAAACTTTTCATCCGTATCCTACACTCCATCTCATCGGAGATAGATCTGCGTCGTCCACACCTCCCTCTCCTCCGTTCGACGTATGCACCGACCCGCATCTTCGACTCTCAGCGTAGCCATAAACCTCAAACCGATACTCATGCCTTCTCCATAACACCACCGCTCCTCCTACAACGCCTTATAGCTTTCCCACATCCATAGCGGTGGTCGCCATGGCAGCTTGGTTCTCATCCGAGGCCTTCTTGCCCTCTGGCGCATTCGACGCCTTCGACGCCGGCGTGATGAATCCTCCCTTCAGCAACCCTAACCTTCCGTACCGGGCTTCCTCCTCGTCAACAATTGCAACACCGTCCTCGTCATTTCCACCGTCGGCGAATCACCAAAACCTCCTTCCCTACCTGCATCACCAGCAACAGGTCCAGCCCGGAGGCCGAATCCCGCCTGCGAGCTCATTTCCGATTCAACCCAACGACTCTGCCCCCCTCTCGCTTTCCTCCTTGCGCGCCGCCCAATCCTCCTCACAAAAGAGCCCTCCAAACTATCTTCACGTCGATGCCTCAAGCTCCTCCCGGACTGGCCGCCTCACCCCGTCTCAAACTACCCCTCTACCTATTCCCGATCGGGGTCTCCCACATTCATCTACAACTCCTCTCTCCAGTATTCCTCAGTACCTCGCCGGCGCATCCCTATCCCGGTCGGTCTCGGCTGACGCTGCTCCTCCTAGCCAGCAAACATCAATACACATGGTCCAGCGTTTGGTCCAGCAAAACACTCTAATTCGCGAAGCCTGGGAAGCCGAGCGCAATTATCTTGAGGCTAACCGCCGTCGAGCTGAAGAGGTCTACCAAGAGGACCGCGCCATCATGGACGACGTTCGCCAGGGGTGGGAGACTGAAAAGACATTCATGCTAAGGGAGATTGACGGTCTCAAGCAACGCCTCTATCGCCTCGAAGGTGAGAATTCAACCCTCAAGTCTATTGCTATCCAAGTCACTGGCGTCGTGTCGCCAGTGGGTAGCCAGCGGGGCAGTGGCGACGTTTCCATGGAGAGTTCATACTTCTCTGTCCTTCCCAGCCAGTTGACGTCACAATCACAATACCCATCCATCCCCAACAACTTCTCCATGACAGACCCGTCCTCTCTATCTCTAGGCGGCTTCGACGGCGCATCTCGCCGAGCCCACTTTCGCAGCCCAGGAAGTTCTCGGATGTCGCCCACCGGCCCGCCTGTCGTCCCCCTGGATCCTCGAACCCAGCCTGAAAAGTCCACCGACAAAGACTTCTTGTCTTCTCCGTCAGAGGAGTCTGTTGGGCCAATCCCCGTTATCGACGTGCAAGAAATTGATCCCAAATTGGAGGGCATTCCCATCAAGGCCACCGCAGTCCAGAAAAGTACTTTCAACGTCAACGGAGAGCTGACTGAAAATGACACTCCTCTATCTCCAACAACATCACTAGCTAATGCTGCTCAAAACATTGACACGAGCCGAAAGCCTTCGGTTGAGGGTGTATCATCAGGCGAGAATACTCCGGTGACGCTCTCGGCCTCGGAATCCAAGCGACTGACAATGTATGCCGGCCACACTCCCTGCCACTCCCTCTCACTCGCCCCAACTAAGACTGGGACCGAGACGAATTCCATCCGTGGCCCGAGTGATACTGCTAGTCCAGCGCCCGAGACGGCGGCAAATGCGATAAGCCACCCCAGCAGAGAGACCGCTACTAACAAAACCCGCCGGATTGAATCGTGGCGAGAGGAGCACCAAGACCATCCAGAGCCAATCCTCGATGTAGAACATGACAAACCACTCAAGGGGCCTTTAATGATCAAGAACATTCCTGCTCAGGACGAAATTTTCTGGGAGGCAGTCAACCAGAAGCTCAAACCTATCAGCCAGGGTCGGGACGCGTTACCTGCTGTCATGCGGAGTTCACCAGAGAGCTCCGAGTTCAATCCTGATCCTGAAGACCTAGATGTTCTGGACCACAAGCCGACGACAAAACCCGTTGATCCTGTCGGTGGAGATGGATCCCAGGACACACAAGCAGAATCCGATGAGGACGACGGCGAGACACCCGGCCGCAAGAGCGTTGAAGCCGACGTTCCCCTTAAGTTTAAGTCAACGTCTAACTTCGGAGCACCATTCGGCACACTCTAGGAGAATGCCAACCAGCTTCTAAATACAACACAAGAGGAGCTATTTCCACGACGTATCTCGCCAGAATTGCCCTTGCGACGACCTTGGCCTCGCAACTTTGGCTTTCCCTTCGGACAGTGTCGGGTATCAAGCCAGAGATTGGCTGTCAGAGTCCGTATCGATGCTCCACTATCGCCAAACCGACCTCAGAGTCACAACTATGACACCGCCCTCGGAGATCACACCTAGATACGTCTCACATCACGACACGAATTTTTTATATATCTTTTTGGATAATTATCTTTTCCATCCGACTGGCAAGACAATTCATGATCCATACGACATATCATTACGACTGATTTTCTTTCTCCTTTCGGGGTTTCCGGCTCGATTTCCTTAGTCCTCCATTGGTTGGGCTGAACCCATGCGTTTCTCAGAGAAAGCATGAGTCCAACTCGATTGGGTTCGTGGGAATATGGATTTGGAGCCTTTTTATTATTATTTTTTTATTTTCTATAGAGAGCGAGTTGGACGACTAAGTTTTCTTTCCGGCAACACGTTTGGTGTCGTTATAATCTTGCCATCATTGCAAGGCGCATGGAGCTGGGTTTCACATGGTAGCATTCGTGCTTGCGCCAAATACGGAGGACTGTTGATAGAATACCCCAGGGATGATCAAACTTGTTTTTGCTTGGGAGCGGGAATGAATGTGGTAGGAGTTGGTTGGATGGATGATGGAAACGACTCATGGCGGGATACATCTCAGGGTACTCCTCGGGAGCATCACAACAGAGATTTGGCGTACACTTGTTCGCATGGAACAAGATTGGGATTGGCACAATTTGCCTGGGCCACTGGCCTCCTTTTCTCCGGATACCTTGAATTAGATAACAGAAAATGGATTCCTCTCCTCAATTGGGAATATATTGAGAGGCGTGAATCCAGATGACAAACCGCAGTAGCCGCTCCAGAGCATGTGTATCGTGAATCTCGCTAGTGTTCCGTTCATTCATGCAACATTGCAAATCTACTAACTGATCACAGAAACATTATCCCCCGCCCGTCCCTGAACAAAGAAAGGCATCAAGTCCCAAGAACACCATCTACGCCGATAAACCATAACTGTATCCTGTGCGTTTCCATATCTCTCTTGATTTAAACACCCATGGTGAAGTCATGCTCAATACCAGGCGTTACACTCGCCATGAACTGCGAAATTTGGTTAGCACGAAACCTCAATACAGATTCATGTCAGAGACTAGTTGACGTACCTTAAGGAACACAACCAGATACTGGTCGACTCGAATAGCAACCTCGTGGTCGTCGATCTCGGCTTGGTGGACCTCCTCCCACTCATCCTTATCAGCAGCCTCCTGGGCGCCGTGCACGTCCAGCTTTCCAATCTCATCAACAAGACCCTCCATACCCACAGGGGTCTGACTGGCGGTTCCCACGGGAGCACCGCCATGTTCGGCTCCTTCACGGTCGTGGGCGGCGAGCTTCTCCCTGCGAAGACGGAGGGCAGCGTCAGCACGGTCGAGCAGCGTCTTCATGACGGAGGCGTGCTTGCAGGGGTGGACCGAGGCCATCTTGACGGTGTTGCTGAAGAAGGGAAAGTCCTCGAGGGTGACTGTCTTGTCCTTGTAATCGCCGACAATGTCCTCCATCATGTCTTGGGGAGGAAGGGGTTGGCCGTCGGGGAGGTAGCCGGAGAGATAGAGGCGGGGGGTTCGGTAGTAGGCGCTGTACATGATGTAGAGGGTGTAGGTTCGGCGACCACTATATTATTCAAGTCAGCGCATGCCAAGAGTAAATTTATGGCGAAAGAGGCGTACCCATTCTTGGAGTCGGAGCCAGGTTCACGGATGATGGCTTCATCGTCATCCTCGTCCTCCATATCAGGAATCTCATCTTCTTCCACGACCTCACGATCACCGACGTTTCCAGAGTCATCCATAGTTCTCACCTCCTTGACCTTAAGCGGCTGAGAGCTAGCCAGTCCGCCGGTCCTCAGCCAACCGTCCTCATCATCGCCACCATTACCACCGCCCCTAAAATCATCGCCATCACGCACGAGGGCCTCCTCATGTCCAGCGTCCCCAGCGAAATCGTCGTTCAGGCGACGATGGCAGGGCACGTTGCGAGTAACGAGGAACTGCTTTCCGGGTGGGAGGTGGCTGACACGACCCTCGGGTGTATCAGCATCGCCCCAGGACCAAGTCGGGAACTTGTAGACGAGATAGTCGCCGGCGGCGACAAACTCCTCGGGAGTGATCTGGCCGGTCTGGCGGAAGGTGGACTTGTGGGTTACCGGTGTGTAACGGTCCCGGAGAGTGTTCACCGTTGAGTAGATATAATTCATGACGGATGTGGTTGTTTTGGAGTTCGCTTTGGAAGGTGGAGATGCAGGAATAGTTGGAAAATGTAGAGTCTATCTTGCGGTCCGCTCTTTGCGATACGCAGCGGTGACGTGGTAGAGACAGAGAGGTTGAGTATGCCTCGTCAGTATTGGAAGCTCGTCGTGGTGCAGGGCAATGCCGTAACGATACGATGCGGGGTCGTTGGCACGGCTGTATGGGAGGTAAAAGGCGATAATTTAAAGAAGAATATAGATACAAAGAGATGGAGGACGATTTGAGGGAAAGAAGAAGAAAGAAGTATTGGTCAGGCGAACTGGTCAGTGTTTTCGTTTCTAACTGCGTGGTACAGAAGGGACGGCAAACAAACAGGAAGCTCAAGTTGAGACCTCGTTGGTGGCGATCACATGGAGGCGGTGGTGGCTTCGCAATAGTGGCTGGGTGGGGGGATTCACAAGCCCTTATTGGCTCAGTCCTGACCAGGCAGCTGATTTGGGTGGGTGCCTGTTGCCCCTCAGGGTGTCTTATCTTATCGCCAGTTCCAATCTCGTCATCCCGCGACAAGCGGCTCACGTGTCCAAGGGATCGTGATTGAGATGCTTATGATCACATTAAATCAGTCTAGTCATAAGAAACAGGGCACAAATTTCCGGGACATACCATGCTCCGCCGCCCGAGCCTTGCGCCTGCGCAATCTTCTTACATATACGTACTCCATATAGCGAGATCTAGTTAGAAGGATGGCCAGTACTCAACACTACCCTTGTCACGACAGGCTAGTTGATAAAGTGCCCTGAATGTTTTTAGATGTAGCTCCGCAATGAACCTTTAATCTATCGGTATATATATTAATTCCTCTAAACTTAACTGTAAACATTGAAATTTCATTTCATTAGGGATAAATAATTTCAATATTATAAAATAAGAAAACCGAGCAGTCTAACGATGCCTACCAACATAGATAGTATCATGGAACCTTTAACATGGAGGAACAAGGATATAATTTACCCCTTCGTTGGTTTTGCTAGCTGTAAACGAAAGAAAAACTCTTTAATATCCTAAGTTTAGACTGTTAACATCTTTGAGGTGCCCATATGCTTCCGTCAATCATCACAAGCAAAATTCAGGTACCCGCAAACTCCTGAAACTTGTGAACTGGCCGCAGCAGCAACGGATCCAGCTACACCTACGAAATCCGGGACCGCGGCCGAAGTAACCGCAAACATTGTGCCAAATGTTGCGCCATACCGCTAGAGTGGGCTCTCTCCTCGCCCATTTTTGTTTTATCCCTATAATCTGATAGAGTCCGAAAATTAGGCTAAATCTGACGGTCTTATAAATTAATAATTAACTCCATAGGGCTGTTAGACACCACGCACATTAAGGTGGCGTCTTTCAACCGAGTTTAAGCGACTAGATTTTGAATACTTTTGCAAATTACTGAGGAAACCTTACGCTGTGTTTTCTGTTCTTTGAATATATTTGCCCATATTAGCGTGAAGCGACAGCATTACCAACAGCCTAGAATCATATATCTATGTTACAAGGGTCCGGGTCGGAGGCACACACACTGGCATAACTATGCCGCCTAAATTTCTGCCCTATTACAGCATAATCCTAGGCGTATGTATTCTAGGTCATGGTCGAGATAGGAGTTACTTAGCTAAATTTCGTAGTGCCTGTGTGTAGAGTTTAAACTTACGCAGCATCAGGTGGTGTACAGAGGGCTAGACAGCTGTCCACACTCCTAGTGATATATATGATCCAGAGCACTAAAGATTCTAAGGCGTGGAAGTGCATATAAATTAGATGGGGTTTACGAGACGAGCATGGCTGATAAGATAGGCCACGTAGCTCTCACTACAGTATGATATTCATTGCCTATCGTGTGAGGTCCGGCAAAAAAGTTGACTCCACGTGAATAGATGATTGCCCAAATAACAAAGAATAAGACCCAAGGCTCAAAAAAATTAGATCCTTCCTACGGTGAACAGAAGCTTGTATGAGGTGAATGCATGCCATGTTTGATTTCGTTGTGGTTGTTAGTCCAACTGCGAGTTTATGACAACTCTGCTTTGCTCCTCACATTATACCGTAGTCAAATAGTACGTATTGGCAAATCAGAAGCTGTTCTCTTTCTTCTGTCTGAGTCATATCATTGTCTTACCAAGCCGCCCCATGTACATATACACGTCAGCAGCCCAAGTGCCTGCTCTTCCAATCATTGTGACATGAAGGTGCTTTTTTATACGGCAGTTCTACTAACTACGTAACGTACCGGCTGGTACTATTTATAGTTTGATCCAAGTTTAGATACTCGGACCACCTTTCCCAACCTTTTGAGGGCCCTGATCTTCTCACGCTTAGCATGGTAATCTTCTGCGCTGATGGCGGCCCAAAGGTTCTCTCAAAGACACCAAGGAGGCCCATCAAACTCATCGATTGAGAGGGGAAAAAAGCAAAAATAAAAATAAAAAAATAAAATAAGCGGATGAATTTTATTCAAGCAGGATATTGCCCAGATATGGAGGCGAGCAAGATGGTCGACCATTCCAGCCCCGTTACCTGACGGCCCCCTACATAAAGCCTTAGATGTGACTCTGCTTTTTATCCACTGGAGCCCACCCGGGTGCCACACCACACGTCATGCAGTATTCCTCCAGTCTTCGTTTGTAATCGATCCAAGTGCTCTGGAATTTTGGGAACTGCTCCTGAAGGAGAGTCAACATGGAGTAGGAAAAGGGAAGTACGCATTTCATGTGCTCAAATGAACCTGGAAGGTGTGCTCGCAGAAGCCCAAGTGCAGGGTGTATTCCCTGGTCCCAGATCCGGGTTGGAATCCCAAGCCTCGACGCCTCGTCCCGCATTATCTCAGGGGCGCCGGGATGCTGCGTGACAAGTAGAAAGTCGTAATAGTTGTGCATCATGGTGCGTTGGAGGGCAACAATGTCAGACATGTCCTCCTTATCGTGGAGCCGATACTTTTTCTCGGCCATCTCAAGATCTTTAAATATCTTCTGAGCTTCTACCTCGCACTGTTGCTCCGAGATTCGTCCAATATCGGGTTGGCGAATAAATGTAATCTCCTCCTCTTGCTTCTGGGCGAAGTAAGGGTCGTAGAGTTTTGAAATCCTCTCGACATCCTCCGTGATTTTAGGGAAGCCATTCCGACTGTGGTCAATCATATGTCCTCGAAATTCCTCTCCGTCGTCAAATTTCTTTACACAGAAGGGGCAGGCTGCACGAGCCTCTTCGGTTCGATCAATATATGGCGTGGATCCAGCTCTGTGCCCATGTATATGGTGCTCGAAGGCCTCTCGGTCGTAGCAGGTCGATGAGATACACACGTAAAAAGGGCAAGGTAATTCTCTGTTTGCCTGGGCAGTGCGCGAGACTTTGCTAGTAGGTTCAAACGGACAGTTGGAACTGATTGTATTTGTATGCATGTTAGACATCCTGTATCCTAGGGTAGTATACCGATAAAATGTACACACCTATCTCCGAAAGATGATTGTGACTCCTCGCTATTCAAAGAGTCTGTATCAACAGATGGTGCAGTGTAACTTTTGGTGTCCATTGTGCTTGGGTGAGGAAGAGAGGGTAATTATTACAGAAGGATGTTAGACAAGACAATCTAGAGCGAGGGGTTAAAATACCTATAATTCTTCGGAGGGACGTTTGGTTCGCATGGTTCGCATGGTTCGCATGCCGAGCTGAAAGTTCTTAGACCAGCCGCCTCCGCACCAAATGGGGCACAGCACTCCCTTGCGGTTTACTAGAGTCTCTTTAGCCTTACCGCTTGAAACTGGGGTGCACATATAGTTGTGGATCCTTCGACATTCTACCCTTATTGGCTTGGTTGTATACAGGTGCAGGCAAGATATCCATTCTCCCGATCTTCGAGCAAACACGGGCAGACAGAAGAACGAGGCACTAACTAGTAGAGGTTATGATTCTCTATGGCCTTGCTTTTTGAACTTAGTTGAAACTCTGAGTTTATTGAAATTGTATACCATAATTATCGCACTAGGAGAAGTCCTAGTCGAAGACTATCAATGCCTCCAAGAGGTATAGGTACACCATTATGTATTCATGCAGTATTGATTGATTGGTACTGTTTCGATTTCGGAATGGAACCAAATATGCGATGCCAGGCTGTTCGACTTAGGTTTCACAAAATGCCAAACATCCCGTTGCCTCTCTATAAACACTCTTTCATGTGTTTGAATTGCACACGCTCATATAAACTCCAGGCTGCCCTCACTATGATGATTCATGCCTGCCTGCCCTGGACAAAAAGTAAACGCGAAATCCATCCTTAGTGGTCTATACAAAGAGCACTCGATGATATATTACGATACGACGCTTTCAATTCACGCGGAGCAAGGAGTTATATTCCGCACAGGAATCATAAAGGGTTGAGACATCTTCTTGGTCAAGGCTCGTTTTACCAAAGAAACTCGAAGTGTCCCACATGGCCGAGACTGTGTGTGAAATCACTACACCAGAAACAGGTTCTATACCTGCGAACAGCGATTCTCTATAGGAGGAATAAGACTCTGGAGGCCCGCAATGTATATGATAGAGCTGCCTGCGTTTTAAGAACTTGCCGTCTCGTTTTAAGATTAGGCCTCTATGGGTCTCGAATGAGAGCATGAGAGTTCAGCTGACTAGGTGGTTGGTGAGTACTGCCTCCAAATGATTCGACATCAACAAGGATGGGAGTGCCCTAGAGTTTATGCCGACAGTCCTTGGATTTCTCTAGATGAACGAGGAGGAGCTTGGGTTTGTCCATAGTGTTGTAGCACCTAGCGGGTGAGTGATATATTGAAATCGAATGACACGGCCAAACAGAGCATCTTGTCGATCGTGCGACAAACTTGCTGGAAGGCCCAACCACAAAGAAGAGCCGCACGAACAGCTTTCTATCAAGGAATGAGGACAGTGCATACATCGAGAGATGAGAAGATCAGGCTTATCCAAGAAGCAAGTAGGAAGGGATGGCTAATATTGCCCGTTAGTACCACCATAAACTGTTCGCATCCGTGGTGCTAACGACGACGTTCGGGGTTGGATCCAAAAGGGATTCGATGTTCATAAAAATGGATAAAATTACCGACTAGGACGCTTCAAATTGTTGCCAAGTTTCAGCGTGTCCAGCATTTCGCAGAAGGGACAGGGCGCCGAAATGGCTTGAAGCGACTGTCGAGCGAAATTGATGTCAGTACCGGAAGATGCTGTTCAGAATCTCCAACAAAAGACCAGAATCGACGCATTGCCAAACAGAATACCTCGGAGGATTATTCTTGGGGATCCGGGAAGCAAGTCTATAACGCATGCTGCTAAATGATCCTGCGTGTTGCATTAGAGGGTTGCATTGATTACAGGACGCCAGCCTTTTGCCTGATACTAGTTGTCTCCACGGGGACCTCTCGATTAACAACCTTATGGTGAATGGGGAGATCAATAACTCCTCTCGACGTTTGATCTTGATCGATCGACTCTGCAATTACAGATATTAGAGAATAGATGTTGGGTGCCCTAACGGAAAGACTGGCACAAATATTTTATAGTAATAAGAATTCTAGGCTAAACACTTGGTTCATGGATGATTTCAAGTTGGTTTCCTTTGGGTGAGGAAGCTTCTGTTCCAGATATGCATCCACTGCAACGCGCTAAATGAGAGCAGCCCCATCCCAGGTTTTGACAAGCAGAACTCTATCAATACGAATGAGCCTCGTTGTGGTAGATTAAAGATGATTCATGAGGGCAATCACCGACACCATTCACACTAAATTTTTATAAGAAATTTTGAGATGTCATCGCGGGGGGGGGCGTGATTGGGTATTAGGAGAGGTGTAAATTAAGGGAAGACTTGCTGGCCATACAACTAGATTATAAGGGGAAAACCACGATGTGACTTCACCACATACACGCACTGCTTGTCAGTAAAAGACGACGCAAGTTGAGACTAGAATGCGATTGTTTCAGATTCTATCCCTGCTATTTGGTTCCGTCTCTCTAGGGCAACAACAACTTCTATCCTGAGTGTCATGGGACACGGCCCTGTCCTGAAACCCCCCACAGCGGAAAGCCAGTCCAGAACCAGCACCGCGATGTGTTGAGCTACACAAAAAGAACACTTCGCCGGTCATTGTCGTATATGATCGCTGTTGTCATTGCGACCATCTAATAACTTAAGTGCAATCGCTTGACTATTTGATTCCATTCGGGGTGGGAGGCTGAGTCTGTGGTTCATGCAGGAGTGCTACCCATCTCTTGCAAAGGGAAAGAAACAATGAGGAGGCAAGATGATGATTCCGCTCCAAGTACCCTGTGCTCTGGCATACATCGCACAGAGGGAATTGTCAGGTCGGATTAGGCAGAGCGGGTGTGAATGAAATGGTGTTGACAGAGCCGTTTGCGCAATCAAGAAGAGCGGAGCTGTGCGCACATGCCGTTGAGTTACTGGTGATAGATAGGCTGTGGAGCTTTGCCATTGGGGGACTTGCAACACTTGGAGTGGCCCATGATTTGGACTAGGAGGTGTATGTCTGTCTGTTAGATCAGACACCATGCGACCGACGCTAATGAGGATGATCGTCCAGAAGATGCAGAGAGTGTTGATTCGTTTCAAAAAAGGGTGGGGGGAAACAGAAAAAATGTATGTCTTAGACTAGTCTTTTTCTTTGGGGGGTAAATCGACCCTCGCTTGATTTCAATATTTCGAGCGTTTAGAAAGATTAGTAGGTAGCCGACTTGTGGAGATCAGTTCTGTTATTTGGGATATACGGAGTAATTAATTGCCTACTACTACGTTGCATATAAGCGTACATTGATGCAGCCAGCTAAAGGAAGATGCCCATGCAGTAAAAAATCGTGTAGAGTAAGCGATGAACAACCCTAATTTGCAAAGGTTGCTTCTGACGGCAAACCGTCTTTTTCGTGGTTCTGCAGCATGAGGTTGGTGCATCAAGTTCTCCATTATGCATCTAGGGCTAGCAATGCCTATTGGTGTATAAGACGTGTGCTGCGGCAAACTGCGGAACTGACGCGCGTGTAATTTTATCTGACCTTGCTTCCGGTTTATATCTTTTGAGGATGTAACACACCCTAGAATTGTGTGGCTGATTTGATAGCTCCTCAACCATTGACTAGCCCCGTGAGCTAGGGGAGACGCGCACATTTTCTTCCAAGATGAAGGGAGCATCCATTTTTCAATAACAAGCAGCGATCAAAGGGGAGAAAAAGAAATAATGAAATCCTTGCGAATTTGTCTAATCTAGTTTGCATACATTCTCATCCATCAGTCGGTACGCTATGCTACCTGACACAGTTGGAGTCTCCAGGGTCTCTAGGTGACATCTATGTCAGGTAAGATAACGCCCACGCTCTCCCATCAACCCATTGAAACTAGAGTAAAGTCCTGCTATTCCTCCGGAGATCCTGAAATATCATTGCTGATGCGTGTCTCTTTTTTTTTTGTTTTTCTGATTTTCTGTAAAAAAATTGAAGAAAAGGTCGAAGAGAAGAGAAGTGTTCCATTGAGAGGCAAGTTCCATGGTGTTCGAGAAAAGTGTGATCCTCTTCTACAAAACTCCAGTCTGTGACATCAAAGCATTAGCCTTGATTATGGGTGTAGGCCATTTTACTTGTCCTTCTTCACCATGGCTCCGGAAACATCGAGGACAGTGTCCGACCATGCCCCAGAGTCATCAGAAGAGAAGTTGACGTTACCGCCCATGGCGGACTGGTCGTTGGTGGTGGTGGTGGTGTTGTTATTGAAGTTGGGAGACATGATGATGATTGTGTCTATATCAAGAGGCTAAAATCGAGAGAAAACCTGGTAACTGTTTGGCTCTTGCTTGGAGGTTGGTGATTGCAATAGACTTTTAGAGTTGAGTGGATTGAATGCTGGTGCAGATAAGAGTTTAGTGATGAAGGTGTGAGTTTGATGTGGAATGGATGAGTGATGAGTAGAACGAAATTCAACTGCTTCTTTGCCTCTTCTTATAGAAATTCGAATAGATAAATGGACTAGGACCTTTTTTCATTTCAAGTTTCCCACAACATGGCCACGACCCAGTTTGGCCTTTGTCTGTATCTGCCTGGCTCAAAGGGTAAACTGTAATATGGCCGACCTGCAATGGTCATATAGTTCATGCAGGTGGCCACGGCAATTCAAATTCACCTTGACTCAAACCTGCGGAGAAACCGCTGTTGGTACGATTGAATTGAGTTACTCATCGTGGGGTTGTTGGCGCAGGCGGTCGCCTGTTGGGTCTGACCGGGATGGGATGGGCCTATTTGACTGCGCCGCGCCTTTCGATAGGCCACGAGAGCAGATCCAGCTGAGCCCACCAAAAAGTTGTTTGAGTGATGAATCAATTGATTGGCTAGTTGTATATATGAGGTTGGCCTTCAATCGAAAATTTTGCATGTCACGTCGTTCATTTGAAGTCAACTTGAAAGCGACCTCCTGAATACTGTGGATTGATGTGGCTCCCCCACGAGGTCACAGGATTGCGGATGTGCATCCCACATTACTACTTTTATCTAATTTTTTCCAATTGAGAACCAACCGACGAATTAATGCTTTCTCTATTGTAAGTAATGACCGCGGCAGAGTTGGTTAGATACTTATAATGACTCAACCACACAAGTGCACTTGTGACGTTTTACAAGGACCTCACCGAGAGCATATGCGTACAGCATGGTAAAAGATAGGGTAGCACTAAAAGACACAGAGACTAATTATGAAATAATGGGATTGTGTGACTGGTCTATAAGGTCATTTGGGCTCTCCGAAGGCTGCTGGTCACCAGGCAGGTTATTCAGTGCGATGGTGTAACCCAAGTTCAAGACACCGAATTTAGGCTTTCTTTGCAACATCACGTGTTTCTAAGACTGCACACCGAGAAATTGCCTGGTGCCGAATCTCTAACATCATTTTCATGCACGAAGGGAATATCGAAGTCGTTAGGGCGTCGATCCTGTGTTAACTCTCAACAAACCCGAGAGGGCTGAGACACGTTGGGCTCTGTGGATCTGCAGCGTCCAATGATTCGAGCAATCAGCTTGAAAAACGGCAAACTGAAAAGCACAATGACGTGCAAACAAACCATGTCGAGCCCTTTCAATTCTCTCCATTGGTTCGAACAGTCTTATCGAATTATTTCGCATCAAGCGGTGAGCCCGGTGAGGTCCAATGGGTTGGTGGTGTTACGCTGCTAGGCGGAGCCGAAAAGCGCGGCTAAGTCGGACCAACAAGCCTGCGTTGAACGGAAAGACAGGGGCAAGCCAACACATGAAACGACGATACACTTTGACACAACTGCCGCTCAAAGAAGACCAAGACACAGGCCAGAACGCCTTGCCAAACTATCCACGGTCATTCAAGATGATCCTAGATCCGTTGTGACACTGGGCAATCTGGGAGCTTCAGCGAGTCCACCTTGCCAAGACATTGTCCATGCCCCCATGAAGAGTAGGGCCCACTAATTTCCTAATCTGAGGGTGATTGCATAGTCACGGGACTTGGGGAAGCGCCAAATGTATTTCCCGTCTCTTCGGCACTGCAAATGGCCCAACTTCGACCTGGTCACGACACTGCCACTCTCCATAATCTGTAATTTCCCTTGCACTGCCCGTTCACCTCGTGGTCTGGCGGTTGTGCTCTTCACCTTTTCAAATTCCCATTATCGCCCTGGCCTCTAAGCCACACCTTTTTAATGGCACCAGAATACTCAGGGCACTACTCTCTCAGCAAACCATCCTACCAATCCCCAGGCTCTGGTACGCCAACGAGCCATGACCACATCGGCCCAGCGCCACAAGTCGTTGGGAGGCAGCCTTATGTGCCATCACATCTTCCGCCGCCAGGCTCCTTCGGCAACTCGTTTCCCGCGCATCTGGTGAATCGTGGGCCATATCCGACCGACCACCTCGTTTTTCGGTCCTCCACGCTCGAACCAGAGCTGCCACCAACCCAGGCCGACGTGCCAATGTCCGCATCAGAGCCTATGGAAACTTCGCACGTGGTACCGGACGCAACCCCGCATCCGTACCCTCCTGTAAGCCCAAACGAACAATCCGATGTATCTCAGAAGTCTGAGAAGGCGCGCCCGTTCAAAGTCTCCAAGACTTTATCCAGGAGGACCCGCGTCGGGCAGACTATCATTTGGGACAGACACAAGACTGTCGAGGAGAAGCTAGGAGAAGTCAATATGCTTCTCACCAAGATGCCCCAAGGCGAGGAGGACTGGGATGCGTTTGCGCCAAGAACTCCTGATGATATCGAGTCCTTGTTCAGGCGACTAACGCTGCAGCAACAGTTTAGTCGTCAAGAGCGCAGTACCATGGGATATCAAGAACTGCTTGAAAAATACGAGGAACTCGTGACTCAGGTCCCAAGCTACGAGAAGCAGATGTTTAAGGTCATATCGGTTGGTCTCAGTAGAATGGCAACGAAGCTTGGTCCCATGAGAACCAAGGAAGTGTTTGAAATTATGGACGGAACGGCTTCTGAGCTGAGGTGGACGCGAGTGGCAGTGTCAAGAATCATTGATGCAACGGACATTCTCGCAACTTTTGGTCTAGGCGAACGAGCCTATGAATTGTCGATGCGTCGTAAGTATATGGGTTGCCTAAGTTATATACATAGCTAACCCTCTCCCAACAGGCGACAAACTTCCAAGTACTGTTGGCCGATTCACCAGGGAACACTTTGGCCTTCTCATAGCCCTTCTAAAGATCCACCCGGAAAAGGTCTATAAACCTATTAAAGCATTACCCTCTGGAAGGTTGCGCATCCCTACAGTTCTATTTGAGCTGCTAGGCGGCGACGAAAGGGAGATTAAGGAGGAACAAGGAGGGCGACCGATGACAATTGAGGACATCGCTGGTGTGCTGGAGGTTCCGGCTCGTCAGCCCGGCACATGTTACCTTGAACCTAGTCGGGGAAAGGCGATTCCAGTCGTGCGACCCTTACGGCCTGACGACATCACCAGGGTGCTCAGAGCGGCGAGGCTTCAGCCAGACACACGGCGTCTGAAGCCCAGCCCGTTGCAAGAGTTGATCAACTGGCGTGTATTAGACTTGAGTGAGGCGATGTATGACCGACAGCAGTTCTCTTGATGGCTGGAGTAATACCATGGCAAATTTGACTCGAACGTGTACCTTGAATCCTGATTGCGTCAAGTACAACTTGTGGTTGACGGGCCACTTGTGGGTGCAAGATGATGCTTCACGATATGATACTAAAGTGATTTCGACGTCTTTGTCGTGTAGAGGGACAGCAATTCCCAGATAGCCCTTGGGAACCCAGCAGATGCCACCCTGATCAAGCTGAAATGCTCGTGGGTACTTGGGCTCGTTCAGCGCCCGGAAGAGGGGCTCCTGGACAAAGTGTCAAGTTAGTGACGCTGGTGCTCGCCTGAGCTGTGAAGGCGATCTTCTTTCTCTCATTTACGAACCTGCTTGATATAATTACATAGGGAATCGCACTCGCGTGGTGAACCCAAGTCCCATTGTTTTACGCCAATAGATTTCGGCTGAATCCAGGCGATGGATATTATGGCTTCCCGCTGGAGACTTTTTGAGTTGTCGTCCAGAGGGCTCAGCCCGAAGAAAATAACGGGCCTAGAATTTAGACCAGCTCCCTGCCAAGTGAAGTCTACAGGCTGTTGTTCCTGTTGGTGATGCGGCTGCTGTTGTTGTTGTTGATGTTGCTGCTGTTGCCTGGGGCTGTTGCTGACGTTGATGACCGACGACGATGACAGAGCGGCATCGGACTGAGAAGACGACAACGAGCGCGCTTCTTCCGAGTCGATGTTTGCTGCGGCGGCCGGCGAATCTCCTTGGGACGGGTGCCGGATCATTGGAGAGCTACGATATGGGCCTGTCGGAACCCGAAATTTAATGCCAACGAGTACAAAAGCCCGCACAAGGTAAGAGGATCACGTGTTTATGATGAGGGCTCCACCAACCGCCTACGCCTGCCGGGAAAGAGGCCCACTATCCTTGCCTAGGTAACAAATGCGTGCCTGCCCCAGCGCCTAAAAACAAGAAGAAAAAAAAACCCCCGACCCCAGACCGTCAGAGGATTGCAAACTTAAACAAGTCGTTAGAGGGAACCCAAACCCTTTCCAGCTCCAGTTACCCATTATTGGTTATTCCGAATTGTCCCACACCATTAACCTTTGCCTACGGAGTATGTGCGTAACCCACATTAATGTGAATCACATTACCACAGTCGCCGCTCTCTCAGTTTCAGAGACCAGAATTGCTGCTCCTTCTCTGTTGCCGGCTTCTGCTTGTCGAGTCCATAGACCTCGGTGAGGAAGAACAAGTCATTAGATCGTAGTTGTGTTCGTGGGTTGATGGCCTGCGACTGGGTACATTGCTTGGGCCTCCTGTCGGCGACTTGAAGTGGAGGCTGCGGATCACGGCGCGGAGGTGTTGACATTTCGCTAGTCTGTTGTTCTTGGCCCTTTGCCTTTTTCGCTCGTTCTTTGGCTTCTCTCTCTTCCTTCTCGAAAAGCATGGTTAGGTTCGATCGTCGAGAGGAGCTACTGCTGGGCGGTGGGATCTTGGTGCTCGACCAGGATGACCCAGCGGAAGTCTTCCAGTCTGGCGGAGAAGAAAGGCGACAAGGTGACGGAGGGAGAGTATCTTGACACTCTCCATCATCATCCTCTTCGATGGCGCAAGTCTCGTTCTTCCTAGGGACAGTGGAGGAGGTCAAAGGAGGAGCGACCTTGGTAGGATGAGGATTAGCCGCCATAGTATGGTGGGCACAGGGTGGACAGTGCTACTCTGGTGTAATCCGTAGCAAGCGGGCAAATGCCGGTCCAAAATGCCTTGGGCCCCGTCGAATTAAGTACGTAACACCTGTTGGCTTCTTCCGCGGGGGAGGGAGCGGTTGGCCTGCTCCGTGCAGCTGAGCAAACGCACAGAGGCAAATCTCCACCGCCAACCGCCCAGGATCAATACTTGTTCTCCCTTGCGTTTGACCTGTCAGCTTGTGTCGACTTGTCTCGCAAGTTGGCAGTAGCGGACATTCACTGGTGGTAAGTGTTCTTGAGGGGCGTGGGCCATGAACCTCTTATCCGGAATTCGCTTTTCTTTTCTTTTTCTTTTTTTTTCTTTGGTCGTCAGCTGGTGGCAAGTGTCATCCAGATGTCCCGACTGCTCAGGTTAATAATAGGAGTTTGACCTGTGAGAGTCGAGCATCAGGGTAGGGACTGTTTCCAGCAGCGGAGGAGGGTTTGGTGACTAGTCCCCGCGAGAGATGATCTTCCTTTATCAGTGGTAAAATGGAGGCTTCGTGTTTCTCTCGTTGCTTTTTTCGGAGCTGGAGGCTTCGTGTTGTTTAATCTCGAGGATATTGTTTGATGATTGTAGTGGTTATTTTGTTGGAAGAAGCGTTTGAGGAGGCCGTGCACGGCTGGTTGCAACTGGGTAGTCAACGGCTTGACCTCTTATAAATTAATTAGATCTAACTGTTTGCTCCTCACTAGGCATTACTCATGGCAAAGTTACATGAGATTAGACAGTTCGTAATGTAAGCTTTAACAAGACCTTTACTTTTGGCACGACACTTGCGCAATGCATTTACCAGTCTTGTGCGCTCCAGAGACCTTAATCTATGAACAGCCCAGTGAATAAGTTAATAAGTTCTCTCAGGAAAACAACCCCACTGAGGTGCCATCTGCTGATCCCCGGGACACCCTAAATCGCGATCCAAGACAGTGGGCGGTAGTTGATTTACGGAACCGCGGCGCGTAATTTTGGCCCCATGGACCAGGCTACCCCCGGCAGTCCTGCTGGGCTCCAAATCCGACCAACACAACTCGGAAAATTTGGCAGTCAGAGCACCCTGGCTGGTGAAAAAGTGCCCAATAAATACGCCATTGCCCCAGCATCGTAAATCACTCACGTGGGATCGTGAGTATACAATCTCCTCTGCACACTGCTTCACTGATGAGTTTCATTAATGAAGACGACCGTGTATCTGTCAACACTCAATAGTATCGGAAGTGGATGTGTGAGTCAAATCTTCAGCCGTGGACGGTCAGGTAACCTTTGCCTAGAGCAGGCTACGAATTAAATCAGAGCCCTGAGTGAACAAGAGACATACATACGGACTACTGCAAGGATGATGAAATAGTTTCTTTTTTTTACTCCTCCGGACCTTTGACTCGATCCTCCCGTGGCTCAGAAGAGAGGCAAAAGGAATGCGTTGGTTCCGAGATCGTAGGTTCCTCTGCATGGGGTTGGTCCATGCTAAGAATTAGTCGAACACGGCCATCGGAAGACAGGCGGCCGTCTTTCCGTTAGTTTTAAGCTCCTCTTCGCGTAAGTACGCTCTATTTACAACAACGTATTATCCATTAAGCCAATAATGGGGATTCATGAGTACGAAAGAGAGTAATGATGAACGATTTGACCGTCTTCTTGCATCGGGCTTCCGCCCAAGGACACCCACTTCCCGCCACCAACCACCACCACATACATTATGTGAGGTCGGTGTGAGCAGGGCGCACACTCTGCACCCAGTATATTTATCCCTCGGGCATCATTGGGAAGACGTGCAGCAGCAGACGAGATGCAACCTGCCTCATTGGTCGGCCAGCGGGGGGGTCCCCCGAAACCGCAGCGAAGAGGACAGTCTCAACGGGCCTGGTCGCGTCCAAATTTCTGACCGCCACGTATTTACATGGGTTGAAGGGAAAGAGGAAATTCTGCCTTACACAGCCCAGGGGCCCCCGTCTCCCCGGCCTAGCAACTGGGTAGAGGACAATGGAGTCAATCCATCGTGCTAGTTAATTATGCCCCGTTATGCGTGTTGGCTCGAGTATTTGCTCTCCGGCGTCATCCAATTTTTTTTTTGGTGCGGTTTCCACACTTGCGGGGACCCAACTCGACCACACACACACTTGCACGCACGCACGCAACCGCGCAGCCAACCTTTTGCGGCCCCTGCTATGCTGTTGTCTGCTTGCTTTGCGCCCAAAAAGCTATTGTTGCACTGCAGCCCCTAGAGGCACAGAGGCTGGGACAAGGCCGAACTATTATAAAACATGGTCGGGGCCTCTAGGGGAAAGGGATGAGGGAAAAAAGAAATAAATAATAATAAATAAATAAAAACATCCCACTCCCACATATCTCAAAACATCTTGCAAAAACGAGGCGAGAAACATATCCGTCCGAGACATTTCATTTCATTATCATATTCGTTCTAAACGGACCGAGAATCGCCACTCGACCATCAGACATGTCCCAGCAATTCAAGGTACTTCCGCTTTACTCCTTACTCTTGCATTGGGATTTCAGCTCCCTTTTTCTTTGCTTTGCCTCGCCTGCCTGCCTGCCGTGGCCCCCTTGCTTCGCCGCATCGACTAACAAGACGTTCCCGTTATGCAGAGCCTCCGCGAGCACAGGGCCGCAACCTACCAGTCATACTCCCAGACGCGCATTTCCAAGTCTGGTTCGCACAGAGTGCCGTCCGCCTTCGAGAAGTTTAGGCAACGTGACTACTTTGGAGACAAGGAGTACTTGGCTTGGATTGCCAACTCGTTAACAGCCATGGACACCAACCCGCCCCAAACGAAGCAACTCGACGTTCAGACAGCCGGCCAGCCCGGTGGCACCCAGGAATTGGGGCAGAAGGTGTTTACCTGGATGGGTGACGCGCAGTACGATGCCTCTTTCTTTTCATCGTGACGTCGAAAAGGAAGAGGGGGCATCTGTGGGGGACGACCATCAATGAGCCATTTTATCTCTGCGTTTGTTTAGGATACCATGATGAAATTATGACAATATTCACTTGAAATACGTCTGGTGTTGTGTCTATTGCTCAGTGTCGATTGCGCGCCGTGAGTGTTGGCCTTACAGCAGGCGAGTGGTCCTTGACGGACAAGTCGCTACATCTTGAGCTCGTAACCAGGCTCTTGGAATTGTTGGTTGCAATTTAGGTCTGCTCCTCTCTGGAAATTTCCAGGTTACCCCGTGCATTCCTTCGGACCTGGTTTCTTGCACACAGAACAGCTCAGGTATGCCCGACTATGGGTTGGATGGGGCAGCAGTGTTACGTTACGTGCTCTTACTCGAGTTCTAATCGAGTATGATCGCCAGGTCGGAAAACAATCCGCCGGATCTGGGAGAAAAGACAAAAGCACCCGTGCCCGACCGTCAGACTTGAGGCCGAGAAGCGTGAGGTGTGTGTAGCACAAGACGTGTGTAGCACAAGGCGTGGCAGTGTGCCGTGTGGGCGGGACACATCCTTGTCCCGTCCGTCCTAGAAGACAGGTGATTCGGAGCATCGCGCAGTGCTGCGAGCATCAGAAGCAGCGCAGACATGGTATTGGAGCAGCAACATGTTGGAGAGGAATCCATTGTGGACATAACTTCTGGCCAACAGACACGGGAGAGTCGAGTTGTTTGTGACGAAAAGATGACGGGACGGGGATCCATCGTCTACAGGAACTTATGAACTCAGAACCGCCTGTCTACCTTATCCATCAATCTACCTCCACCCCAACGAGAACCAACCAACCAACAAACCAGAACGATGAGAGAGGCCCAAATCCATCCCCGATCATGACAGCAGCTCGGTGCAGCCAGAACCCCTCCATTGCGCGCTAGTTTGAGCCAGTCAGAATAGTCCACATCTTGACTGTGGGGTGCCTCTGTTGGTCCAGGGACCTTATTTTCAACCCCCCCACTAACTAAGTTGGCGACTCCGTACTGAACACCTCTTTTTGGTATTGTTTGCTCTGTACCAGTCCCCGATTCAGACTAACACCACACGGATTACACGGGTCACTTTGACCGCTCGTTCCACACCATGACATGCACACATCGCACATTCACAAATAGGATGGACTTTATTTCTGATGCGCACACACCAGATGGCACGAGACTGCTACGCTGTAAGTTCAACGACGGCACATGGGTCGCACGCGCGTGACATGACCAACCACCCCAAGGATGAACTAATTATGTTCTCTTCAAATAGCTCATCAGGTGGAAAAAGCAGGATCCAGATTCCAACCAACAAATTGAACCCACCGATTTATCTCACCGCTAGCCAGGTGTTTTAGGAGGAAATTGGTTATATCATTATTGTTGCTATTGTTCTGCATTCTCATTCTTCTGTTCTGTATCCCGAGAAAAAAGGCAGAAAAGACACTCGCTCCACGCTTTCCGGTCCATCCATGGTTTGACCGACCAAATAAACCACCCAAACCAACCCAAAGTACAGTATTAACACCGAAAAAAAAAAAAGGGGGGGGGGGGGAGGGAATTATGTGAAAGTTCCCAAGTCCCTGAGCCAACATCACTCATAGCTTGGGTTTTGGTGATGGAGTTGCCATGTATAGATAGTCATCTTCGTCTTCATCCTCATCCGTCTCACTGTCAGTCAGAAGGCTCTCACCAGTCTGGGAGAAGCTCTCTCCGTGATTTGGAAGCCGAGGGTCATGATCGTCGTCTTTGGCCTCGGTAAGCCGAGGGGAAATTCTGTCCAAGTCATCCCCTCTACTGATCATCTTGTCAATGGCATTGCCGACACTAACGCACAAGTCCTCTTCGGGCTCCTCGCTCCCCTTTTCCTCGTTGTCTTCATCACTCTCTATCCAACCGCCTGGGGGCGTGTAATGCCAATTATCGAAGAGGCACGAACGTGAACCAAGGAGACTAGAGGAAGAGGGGGCATACATAAACTGAAGCAGCTTACGCTGAAAGGTTAGTATTTGAGGTCAGTAGAGCAGGGGTTTATATACTTACGCAAGCCTCCTTTGCTTCGACGTGATAATTCTCCACCTCGGGTAGGTAGATGGTATTCTGGTAGCAAATGTTGCGGACAAGGTAAGGCTCATTACGGAGATATGCGGCAAACGTCCTCAAGTTTGCGGGGGATAGTCTCTCTCGCTCATAAGGGCACACAGTCTCCCAATACACACAACGAAGCATTTCTTTCTCCCTGTCAGAGAAGAGACAAGCAGCCAGGTGCTCAAAGTCAGGTCTATAGTGCCGCAGCATCACATTGAAGGTAATGTCGTTGCACTTGCTCTCAGAGATAGCTTCGATCCTCTCGATGACCCACTGCGTCGCCAAGAGGTTTCGAAGCGTGACCGTGATGGCCTCACAAGCCAGAGCGCGGATCGTGCGGTTTGCACGGGCCGATGTGCGCCTCTGCGTCTGTCGCGACGGCGCGTTCCGAACCTCATGAGGGGATGGTATCTTCCCAGCTGTTGGTAATAGTGGCCTCGAAGAGTGGACCCGTGGTTGCGCGTGGACATTGGGGCCAAGATCCACGGGGGAAGGGTCGTGGTCCGCCCACCAGACCCGCTGTCCGTCTCTTGGAACCTGTGCGGGGAGTAATTAGTTCCCGTCGCGAGGAGACAGGACCTGACAAACAAACTCACTCGAGGAGGGGGAGGGGGAGGTGGGTTGGGGTTCCTTGGCAACGGTCAGACTTGGTTGTCCAGAGAAAACGGCACCAGATGCAGAACAAACTTACAGTCGGTAGGAAAGTTCCATTAGGATCTGGCGGCGCGCGGCCTTGTCGGCGAACATGTCATTGTCGATGACCGTGTTTCTGAGGCTGGTACCATTACTACCGGCATGAGGCGTGATGGCATCAGCATTGGAATGAGCATTGGCACGATCACGATTATCGGGCATGTTAGCAGTGATTGTAGCGTTGTTGAAATTAGAACACTATGAGCCCTTGGGGCAAACGACGAGGGAAGAAGGCGCAGCAGTATCGTGACACTGGGTTCAAAGTTCGAGTGGCGATGCTGATAATGAAGAGCAAAAACAAGCAAGTACAATCGTATGCTCTGCACTTTTCGATATCGATGTGAGCCAAAAATCAGCAATTGGGAACTGTAGAGGGTGGTGCTTCGACCCCCTTTTATGCGTTTTCAGTGACCATCTGTCTCGGAAGAGTGAATCACCCCAGTCCAACAGTTGTAGTGAAGAGGTAACTCATCTTCCTCAACCTCATCCCCCTCCGTCCTTGAATTTTGGGCTCAGGAACAACTGAGACATTGAAAGAGGTCGGACCGGCGGTCGTCTGCACCAATGTTGGTCGTTTGTTGTTAGCTCGAGCAGCGCCTCTATGGGGGGGGGGGGCATGGCCCTCAAGGTGGCCCAGCTAAATTAGCGCCCTTCACACCACACATGTCATATTTTCAATGCCACTCCGAGACAGCCCCTCCCCAGGACCCCCAGTCAAACCAAGTGGGCACTGCGATTAAGTTGCAAACGCTTTGCCGGGAGAAGAGTTTAAACAAAGCTAGCCCTAGGGGAATGCTCGTATCTGTCATCCTGCTCGCGCTTGTGCGATCAATCTCACGATGCTTCACCGGCGGGGGATCACAAGAGAGTTTCTGTTAAGTAATAGCACGACTTTACGCTCATCTAGCTGGAATAGGAAAGATTGCACAACCCCATACTGTTGGCACTGGCCTGGCTGTCTTTAAGCGCCGTGCATGGCGAGATTCTGCCTTGGGCACTGCCAACATGGTCCGATTCTGTTTCCCTTGTCCAGCGCTGCCTCGGCCTTCGTTTATTCGTGCACGTGCGATCGATTGGTTGGGGGTTGATGTACTGTGTTGGTCTTCCGTGCTTCCGCGAGACATCCGAAGGGTGGTTGAGAGAGAGAAGAGACAACAAGTCCGGGAGTGAAACATCTTCGTGGGCAGGCTACCAATGAGTCGCGAACCTGTCGCCCCTTGCAAAAGTTAGGTGTGACCTTTTCAGATTGTGAAGTTCTCGAAAAGGCAGCTCCGTATTGAAGGGTGTCGCAACCGGATGAGATGGTGGACGCTATCCTCGCTCAGACACTGTGAATTACTGCTTTTCATCATAAAAGTCTTAGGCTTCTGCAAGCCACGCATTAGTGAGTAAGGCAGCAGAGACAGGCTGGAACTGGGAGAAGTGAATGGACATGATCCCAGTCAATAATTGGAGCATTTCAAGACACAAACCTGCTCGGACCAGAATTCAGAGCTTCCACTGAGCTGCATCCATAACACCGCCGTCAACGGAGCTCTATCCGTATTCAGTCTCAAGATCGTCTCCTCAACTGAGAAAAATAAAATAAAATAAAAAACACAAAAGAAAAGAAAGAGAAAAAAAAGGGGGGAGGGAAAGAACCGCGCGTGAGGCGAGGAGAGTGTGGCATGCGACGCCTGC
Source organism: Mariannaea elegans (assembly GCA_930272665.1). NCBI lineage: Eukaryota > Fungi > Ascomycota > Sordariomycetes > Hypocreales > Nectriaceae > Mariannaea > Mariannaea elegans. The sequence goes on from CAKNEU010000058.1 coordinate 184,017, forward strand.
AATTTGACCACCGGAACCATTTAGCGATATTTGGTGGTTACACGATGAGCGCATGGCTGGCTGAGATGACGACTCAAAGTGTGGGGTTGAAGGAGAATAAACGTCTGACCGCAAGCAAGGCGCAAAACTAACATCAGGCTGAATTAGCTATTACGTGTTCTTGTTTCTTTTGTTTAAGTTGCTTTTTTTTTTCCCCTCAAGAGAATCGCTTCACCAACCCGTAGGATAACATAACTGACGGTGCCCTCTTCAGCTTGAACGCTTCCAGAGATACCAGGACGGAGAAACCATCAATGTGAATGGCTTTATACCCGCCCTCAGTAGTGAAGATTGCACTGCCGTAGCGGAGTCTCCGCATCCCAAGATTACATGCTCTTACTACGGATTATTCCACAGCTGAACTTGAGGCAATTAAAGTACGAACTTGCAGATCCAATTGCCGACACATTTCCAAATTAGGAAATACCTAGCCCTGGCGAGGAGACTAACAGGTTTCGAGCCCCATTGAAGCAAGGAGCTAGATCTTCCTGGTACCGGTACCCCTGGTCTAGCTGACCGTTCGGCACGAGCAAGAAAAGCCCATCTAGGTTTCCCATTATCCGAGTTCCAAGATACAAATGAATCCTGTCCGATGAGGCTGTCTCGTAAACAACCCGAAAATCATCGGACTCCCTGGTAACGCTCTGGCACCGCGCTAAAGCAAGCCCAGAAACACTCACCCTCAACAGGGATCTCATCAAATCATACCCTCACCATAGCGATGCAGCACACCGAGTTTTCGGAGAGTGGCAAATCAACCCAGAGATGTGGTCAATTTTGCATCTCTCTTAATAATAAAAATTAAGTCAGGTGAGGCTGCGGCGTTCAAACACTCGAAGCCAGCTCGCACCGCACGACCCCCGCCTCCATCCCTCCACTCTATGCTCCGGTTATTGTGAGCTCCTTTCTCTCGTCATTGGCCAGTATCTCTTTTCCCAACCACTTAGTTTCCTCTCTCCTCTCTCCTCCTCCTCCTCTCCTCCTCTCCTCCTCCTCTCTCTTTGGGTACCCCCAGTTAATTAATTAAGGCATCTCCATGAGTCCACAGGGCTTGAAAATGGATGCCTCGCACTAGTCTCAACTCTGTCAGCCATCCTATCCTTCCGCATGGCGCATCCCGTTCCGCTCGTCGTAGTATTCAAACTGGGTGTTGATTCACTTTAAAGTTCCGGCTTACAGACATTTCATAACCTTGACGTCCTTCAGTTGACCGCCACCGGCTCACCAAGACATCCATCGAGTGCTACGATACACCATTGAGGGATCCTTGGTGTCACCATAAAAATGGCCGTCGGGATACCATAGCCACGAATTTCTGCTCAAAGAGAATACAGATATCCTTCATCATGTGCTGCCGCTGCTGCTGCTGCTGCCATGCAACAGTTCTCGCCATGTAGGGCACCATTTCACCTCTTTCACCTCTTTCACCAAGTGCCAACCGTCGCTGCAGTCATCATGACACTTGACAGATCTTAACATATAGTAAATACTCTCCAAACATGTGACTGCCATGAGAGACATAAACCCAGGCCTCTCCAATATTAATCAGCATATCTCGTACATAACATGTCTGATGTTTGGGCAAAACGGTGGGGATGAAGGCTGCCGTCAGATCTGCGATATTACATGGCTTGCATTGGGGGTTTCGACTTCCTCCACTTGGGAAAGGCGATGAAGGCACCGCAGTTGAGTTAATATTTCAACTTAATGCACTTCATGTCAGCCATCAAGCCGTCTGTCTGAACCAGATGTCGCTACCTCAGTGGTCGACGCCATGGCAAGGGTCACCTCTCAATCCAAAACATGCAGTAGACAATTCTCCAACCACGAGTTTCAGATATCCAAGTACAATCCTTTTCAAGCCTCTATTTCTAAAGTCCAATCATTTCTCACTCATGCTCCCATTGTTGCATCTGCAAGGCATGGCTAAAACAGTTACCATAGTGGTGGCGTGGCGATAATGACCCCCGATTCGTAAATGGTCCAGGGTGAACGCCACCGATCACTTTCTCAATTATTGCCTTACTTCCCTCTGAAAACAAGTCCTCGTTCAGGGTCAAGGTTCCGTATCATAGCCCAACTAGAAGTTGGTACATACACGCACCCATGTAGCCTCTGCCTTCGCCTGGTCGGGAGGAACTAGCTCGCCGCAAGAGAGCTGCATTTGCTGCACTTTTGGGCTTTACAGGCCTGATCATGATAACACTTTGCCTCATAAGTGGCCGTGCGCTATTTTGACCGCCATTCTTTTTTTAAAAAAATAAAAATAAAAATAAAACTCAGGCCAACATGTCTCTGTAGCCTGAAGTCTTTATCGCCACTCCCCCTCCACAAGAGGTCTACCAAGTACTTTGCCGTCAGATGTTCTCGGCTGGTTGGTATGAAATCGCAGAATAAAACAATATGTGGCGTGCACTCGTGATCGATCGAAATTTATCCCAGGATTAGGAAACCTTGTCGGTGGGGAATGTGTTATGGCGCGCGTCTGGAAACCATAAGTTTGAAGTTCTCGCGAAGCGTCAATGAAAGCAGAGCTGCTGTGGGAATGGCAAATGATCAATAGTCTCTTTCATGTATATTTATATCAAGAATAAGAAGCAGGTTATTATATTATCATCAAAGTGATCATCCACTCATTAAATAGAGGTTCGATAGACTTTACCATTACATCAAACAGGCATCTACCGGTACATAGAGGAGAAACCCATTTCGTGCAAATTGCGATAAAACAGAGAAGGTAGGCACTTAACTTACAGTAATTTAGGTCAACACATAGACAATTAGCATTCATTGCAAACAATTACAAAGACCAAGCAAAACACGTAGATCTTGACGAAGTCAAGTATGCTCATCCAAGTTCGTACATGTGTGTAAATTGGTCTTCTCCAGGGTAGCAACCACATCAAGCAACCAAAAACTCATTCCTCCTGGGCCATACCTTCAGGTTCCATGTAATATATTGGAAATATGTCTGTGAAGACGGGAAGCGCTGACTTCATTCCAAAGGCTTCATCGCCACAACCACTTCATCAAGGACGGGAAGTTGTGTCGCTAGCACAACTCCCAATCTTAGAGCTTCAACCTACAGACAACTTTCTCGATCTCGCCTACGTTATAATGTTCTGTAAATGTGACTGCGGATTTGCGGAACTGCGGTATTCCATCTTTTTCTTCACCTGCCTTGTGCTTCAGGCGAGCTTGGGGGCTGAAAATGGGATAAGACAGCCAAAGTAGTATATCTGGCGAGAAACCGATGCGTTTCCGCCCCGTAGATGCCCTTCATCCACACTCGAGAGTTGGCTAAATGCCAAAAGATATATGAATCGTTCGGCAAAATGAATAGTTCTTGATTGCCAGAGGGCACTGGATTCCGGAGATAAATCGAAGACATCAGGGTCGAGTTACACCGCGAGTTGGGGTCGAAGGATACGATGCTGTTACGTCTGAGCATTAGCTAGATATCCTGAGGCATTGGGATAGTATCATCGCAGACCGTTCAATCCAAGGTAACAAAGAATTGGAGACAGTTTGGGTGTATTATTGGCGTCTGAATGCGCCTGGAATGGATATTTTACACTTAACCAGCCGCGGATGGTATTCCCAAATCCTGGGCGCCAGGAACGATACTTGAACCCGGTTGTGGAGGTCAGCATTTTCGTAGCGTTGTGCCTTGGGTATTCGGAGAGCGACATAGTAACATTGCTAGTTGCTGCGAAAAGGACAGTCGAAATGCCAAAGGTTCGCATGCTGAGGGATGGGGACCTGGGAGAGAGGTTGCCCTTGACATTCGCCAAAGAGCCACTGGGATGAATCTGCTGGAAGACTCAAGTTCAGTCGAGCAGATCGAAATATGCGTGATTTCAGCATGTATCATAAAACAAGATACTGGCCTCACATACATGTAATGCGTCGAAAGATGAGTGCCCGTTAATTAGGCTGGGCTCAAAGAGCACCATAATGTACGAAAGATCAAAAGAGTGAGGAAAATCAGGAAGTCTTCGACACCTCGATAAGGGATATCCGATCTTCTAGAAACATTGCCGTAGGATTATGCTGCCGATGAGTCCCGGATTTCCTATGGCGCAAGAACAAACCCTCCCCCAAGTTACAGGTGCTCCTCTGATATCGGCCGGCAGATGAGAACAGGACTCCATTCCCCAGGCGGGGTCGACTTGGGGGCCGAAATGTGATTGGCGTCTTAACAGCCAACTTATGTAGAAGATTCTTTTCCGAGGCACCTTATGCGAAAAGGAACTAATCATTTCGGAAAAGAAGCGAATTGGAATCATCCCATCCGCCGTGAAGATTGAAGCTGCGTTGCAGCCTCCTCAACCCAACCCCTTGCCTATGTCGATCACCAGGTAGCGAGCACTGCGGCCTTTCTCCCTCTTCCATCTTCGGCATTCAAGTGCGGGGGGGTAAAGTAGGCCAACAGAATTAGAGGAATCTAGGCCAAAGCACCGACTGGGATTTGGACTGCATGACACTTGATTGGGCTACAGCACCGACTACGGCACACCGACGTCAGAGCCCAGCCTGATCAATATTTAAAGCGGTGGCTCGCCCTTTGTAGCTAGTATTCCTTTTTTTTTACCCCTTGCTTCTCTCATCGAGTTTCTCTTGGCATCCAGTCTGACTCTGCGTGATACTCTCTATACTGTCTGACATCACGGGACACCAAAACTCGGCCGCAATGCTCAACTACACGGTAAGAATACACACACTTATACAAGACGTTGTCCAACTCTAACATGGCTTGCTAGGAGCAAGTGTCCTTCGAGTTTGCTGGTCGAACAATCAACGGCTCTGGGGTCTTCATAGAACTGAAGCCGGGCTACTTCATGCAGGGCTTCCTCAAAGTGATGGTTGATGATCCAGCCCTGCCGTCCCGCGTCGTGTTGAAGGAAACCCCCTTTAATACTCCCTACAACCGTGGTTGGGCGTACGAAAGTGACGTCTACAACAGGCTAGATAAGTTCCAAGCTCCTTGTGCCGCTCGAGTCTTGGGTAGAACACAGAGGGACGGAACTCCAACCCTCATCCTGTCAGACGTCACTGGCCAGCCACTCTTGCGCGGCCAGGTGTCTACGGACGAGGATTTTGTCCGTCCCCGAATCACGGAGACACTTCAAACCCTCAGAAATGCCGGTGTTGATACCAAGCTTAATCCCGCAAACATTCACTTCTCGAATGACCGGTTTCACATTGTAACTTACAATCGAGCTCTCCTCAGGGACTTGGACGCCGGCCCAGTCGAGTGGACCACGCCATTTGAGACCGAGGTGGCAGAGTTCATCAACCATTTCAAGCAGGCTTTAGAATGGCAGCAACAGAATAGGTCGACCCGCGGAGGCGAATACAATTATTTCACGTTCCCGGATTGAAGAGGGTGGCAACTGACCCAAAAACAGGAGGGGAGTGAGAGGCTAGGCCCACAGCCTGTGATTGCTTCGCAGACGAAGAGTGGGGAGAAATGGAATGTTAGTTACAGAAACACTGTCATTGTTGGTTCAAACTGGTTTCTGTTGGAAAAACTAGCTGGCTTCGACATCATTATTCGACTCTTTCGCGATGCAACTGAACAGCATGTGTCTGCATTAGCTTCGATTCGTTCATTTAGTCTGCTTCCATAGTCTCAGCTCACTCGTTCGCTTCGTCGCTTTGCATAGTCTGTCTTGCTTAATTGACTCACTCTCTTTACATCTTAACCATAACCCTCTTCTTCTAACAATTTACATAGAGTTGCGATGTTCTCCAGCACTCTAATCCATATTCAGAAACTACAACTAGAATTAATGCCGTTTCCTTAATCTAAGAGTGCCCAGAGTTTACGAGTGTTAATAACAAGGTTCCTTAGAAGGGTGCATGTCAACTCATGGGACCTTGGGGCGCTGCTCCAGCCGTCTACGTCTACAGAGTCTAAATGGCTTTAAATATGAAAGCTTGGAACTTGAAATAAGGCGACAGGAGCATGAAATAGAGGCTTTCCTAGAGCTATGTTAGAGTAGGTAATTATTTATATAGTGTCTAGTCTTCTATGGAATAGCTGTATATTATGTTTAACATAAATGGCTATTCCGAGCTGTTAACTACATCTTGACTCGCTAACAAACAACAGTTAAACCTCACGACAGGTTAAATATTTACTGAAATGGTACGGCGAACTTCCACACTACGGTAGAGAAAACACTATCACACAGCATCATCCCAATAGATACAGGAAGGGATGGAATACCTTGCACTCTTAGAGGCAACTCCATTAAGTAGGGTAGTTGGAGCTTTTATTTAATTAAAGCATGGTTATGTTGCGAAATCGTCGCGCAAAAACTCACGGCAAACACGCGAGGAGTGTCTCCTTTTGGAGAAGATAACATCAAAATTTACAATCTAGACTATTACGGTATTTTTTATAGCATTGAGGGTCAATTATACACTTGTGGTGGGAACTGATGACTTGTCGTGGAGCAATGATTTCTGCCCATGCTATCTACCCTAGAGCATGGAGGCGTCCGTCAGCGGCCGATAAAATCGAGACGCTTGTGGGTACGGTAATGAGATTAGCAAGGTGTCTCTAATTGGATATGGGCGGAAGAAGGCGGAATACTGTGCAGACTCGAGCGATTGATGATGTGTGACGTGTCTAAAGGAGGACGAATATTGTATGAGTCAATGCCTGGTTGGGTTGGTCATTGGCTTATGACGCTCATGATGTCAATGCTGGACAGGATAATCCCGTCACAATGCATGGAAATCGAGGTAACTCGCATGATGTTTGTTTAGCCACATCTCAGTCGATCAATGGGCTAGCACATCTGTAGCGATCCGATCGTCCTGATGAAGCGCACGAAAAGCAAGCACTAAGTTAACTACCTACGACAGCCTAAAAAACAGCCACCATCAAAACAAATCCAATCGCGAAGCAAAAGAATACGTACCATCATCACCACAAAATTCCCCACATCAGGTCCAGGGCTGCGAATGAGAAAGCGGCTACGGCTAAGTCCGGGACTGGTGGCTGTACGTAATTGGTCAACCGAGCTCCTGGCCCCTGGTCAAGGTGGCTTTGAGAAATGAGATGAAGTGTTTATGCGACGGGGAACCAAGAGGCCCTTGTTGACTAGGCCAGTGGTTCTCGGCGCGTGTGTGTTGTGCTTGGTGCATGTGCTTTGTGCTTATGCGATCTGCATGTGTGTGTGTGTGTGTGTGTATCTGTTTTTGTTGTTGTTATTGTTGCTGTTGTAGTAGTAGTAGCACCGTAGTATGAGCAGCTTGGTAGTAGTAATTGTTGTTGTTTTTGTTTTGATGACCACCGTGGGAATGTTGGCATCACCCACTAAAAAAAAAAAAGACCATGAGGCATCGAGAGCTAGTTACGAACGAATGGCGCACTCGAATACGTAATTTACTTGTCGTATAGTTAAAGTGCCTATTCTGGGGACCATAGAGCACTGAGACACTGACTCTCTGAAACCCACAAGCCCAGATTTTCTCGGAGTGGGATGTGCGCGGTGGCATTCCGGAGTCGTCATCACCGAGCCCGTCATGACCCCTTCACTTCAGCACTGGGCGAAAGTATGGAGAAGGGACTGGTTTCGGTCTAAGCAGGCAGTCGAGACGATCGATCCTCTCCTGTGTCCACAGAACAAATCTTCCCTTCAGAGAATTAGCAGCGGGATAATACAGCACTATTACCCCCGGCATCCTTGCTGTTGAGGGTCGGTAATTAAGCCGTCCAGCACCTTGTCTTTTGCCCGGGTCTTCGGGTGGGGTTGAATTGAAGGGGGACGGGGTCCGAAATCAGGGATAGGATTTCGGGATGGAGATATGGAGTCGTTAAGTAAGATGAGAAGAAAGTAACGACCGGGGGGGATTTTGAATGAAATTTTTATTACGCAGTTCAATATAAACCTATGATCAGCTGAATGTCACCGACCAGCATGCGTTCAAGAGTAAGGCGAGTTTTGCTGAAGAAACATCGTCACGCAAGGATGGCAAGTCGACATTTAACGCCTCGAAGCGTGAACCGACTACTGAGACCATGAATTTGCTAGAAACATGGAGGACTAGATATGCTGTGTCACACATCTTATTTCCATTGTGACTATAAAAAACGTGGCTATTCTGAGCTCTCGCCCAGCTGGACTGAACTGGCTGGATGCGTGTGATGAGCATTATCTTCTAATTCTGTAATTCTTATCCCCCCCCAAAAAAAATGAGGAGAAAATTTCAGGTAATATTTAAAATATTTATTTATTCATGGATGAATTTCAGTCCATTACGCGAGCTATTTATTTCTGGCTTTTGTTTCTTTAATTCTCAGAGCTGCGGTTAGCTCTCTCTGATCCATGAAAGTTCGTCTCCGCCTTCAACCCCCAACAGAGAGATTTACGTATTGCGATGTCTCTATGACTGCGTCATCTTTAACAGAACCTAGCGAGACATTGCGATGGTACAGATCTGATCCAATCCCCTCACTACCCGAAAGACTGTGCTTACCGCTGCTTGCTCACCTCCATGGGCCGCTATAGGGGCTCTCAGAGTACCAAACATCCGAGGACCAGGACCAGCTGAGGCGGAAACGTGGATGAATACGATCAGTCTGTGGATATGCGGAGCAATATAGGTATTATTAGGAGGAGCAGTGCAGACTGATAACTGCAGAGCTACTGCATGGGCGAGGCACTCCCCCGTCCATCAACCCTAGTTCACCTCGAGCCCCTCGACATTGCTCTCCAGGGTGGCCGAGGAACAAGCCAATAAGGTCCGGCCGGTACCTGACTAACGAAGCAAAAAGCGTCAGCGTTATTCTACGTCCCATGGCCCAAGTCCCACCCTCCACGTTCCACCACCAAGCGACTCCACGTCCAGGCCCCAGCTCCAAGCCTATCCTTCATGGTTTTATTGACGGTACGCAAGATGAAGCAGTAAGCGCGGCGCCGCACAAAGTACCCTTCCTACCCTCGTCAAAGTGATATCCCCTCCTCTCCCTCCTCTCAGAGGCTGTGCAGTACGGTCTACGGAGGAGTTAACGCAGGGGGAGAAATCATCAGGTGGTTTGCAGGATTGCCCTAGACATATCCATATCCAGAAGGAGGACATGGTGCACCAGGCCTCGCTCCTCCACCTCCCATCTTCCCGATTTCGTACGTAGTGGACTTCATACAAGGCGCATCGACGGCCGTAGTGAATGGAGTAGACACCATAATGGAGCTGCCATAGCTTGGTCCAGCTGAGCCCAGAGTTGCTCAGAACAACCTAATAGGCAGCTCAGCTTTTCTGCGCACAGTCCCAGTGCACATCTCACTGGGCCAGGCAGGGTATCTCCATCGAGGTTTCGCTCATCATTAATCAGTGATCCGAGCGGCGAGAAAAGACAGAAAGAAGCGACAAAAAACGTACGTCTTAGATGACTGTAGAATAATTCATCTATAGCCGAAATCCTGTGTCTCTCTCTCCCTAGGCTACCTCCTGGGCTGGTTTCTTTGTCTCTCCGACACCTTTCGTGTTGGACACCAATTTCCTCTTTTCACTCCCTCGCCAAACTTTTGGGGAGAGTATTTCTTCATGCACATGCCCACCAATAATCGACAACAGCGATAGGCACGACGTACAGATTATTACCGAACTATTTTGGGGGGCTTGTCTTGCAGCTTCTGTCGGTCCAATCATTGCCCTGACCTTCCTCTCGGCCCTCCCTTCGGATCCCCCTCCTCATTCGTTACAACGAGCGGTCCTATCGCATCGCGTCGTCTCATTCATTTCCTTGCTGGGGCACCCGTTCGTCGTTGGAACTTGTTGGCCTTGTCCCCTCTCTCCTTCATCTGGCCTCATCCGTAGACCGCCTTTGCGAGCAGCAGATCACAACCACTGCTGTCGGCTTTCCTTCGTTCTGCCTATTGGACGTTATTGACCCGGCCGTTTGTATTAGTTAATCTTGCTCTCTCTCTCTTTTTCGTCGTTTTGGGCATCAGCTGTTTTTTAATTTTCCCTTCCTCCCCAGGGCTCTATCCGTCCTTCTCCTCCGCCTCCCTCCTCCACCAGCTGAGTACGGAACGAACCGACGCCAAAAAGCCCCGTTCACCGCTTGTTCCCCTAATCGGTCGATCCAGTCGGTTCTGGATTCTGGATTCTGGAAGCCAAGGCGGGTGTGAAGCATTTATCAAAGTGACCCAGAAGCCGTTCATCTCAGGCTCCTCTTCTGGAAGCTGGCGTGGGGGGGGGGGGGGGGGGGGGGGGGGGGGGGGGGGGGGGGGGGGGGGGGGGGGGGGGGGGGGGGGGGGGGGG